>PVKS010043555.1:0-14823 GCA_004027875.1 Aplodontia rufa | reverse complement strand
TTTGTGGAACAACAGAGAAAGGTACACTCTTATGTGAAAACACCCATGCAGCTCTTCCAGCCTCCTTTTGATTGGAATGGACTCATTCTCTCCTGGAATCAAGGTGATGTAGAATATTCATATTTCTTTTAGGAGCAAATAAAATTAGTAGAAGAACAAAATTGTATTAGTACTGATAAGATCAGAGGGGCTCTTTCTCCTGGAAGTTGCAAACCAATAGCTGGAAAGCATATTTATTTGACATTCCAAATGCATATTTATTATTTATTTATTCATCTATCTACTTGTTTTCATAAGTTGGCTCCCCAAAGTGGAATGTGCTTATCCCAGACCTCCACAATCCCCATCCTATACCAAACTCCACTTTGCCCTGCAAGATCAGTCTGATTCTTAGAATTCTTTGAATGTCCACTCTTCTTGTTTGACAGATGGGAAAACTAAGGCTCAAGGAGGGAAGTGAACAATTACACATTGTCTGTTGTTGGAAAGAGTCAAGTGTTGAACAGTCTCTTGATTCCTCTGTTCAGTATGATTTCCTTCACTTAGAAATGGCCTCTGTGTATTGACATGAACACACTGCATTCAGTGAATGGTCCAAAAGGGTATAATTTGATCTGGACCTTAACTGCCTTCTTGGTTTCATGGACCCCACCAGGTTGTATGTTTTTTCTCCCTTGCAAAAGGGAAATAGCAGGGAGATGATGACTTAGCTTCTTCCCTGGCACTGAAGGTCTAGGGTGAGGCACAATTGCAAAATGCGATAAGAGATTAAGACTGCTTCCCTCACTTTGGATATATCTACTCCTGGCCTGAGGCAGATCTTCCCAACTGTTTTAGTTAGCTTTGGTGTTGCTGTGACCAATTTACCTGACAAGAAAAATGCAGAGGAGGAAAAGCTTATTTTGGCTTCCAGCTTCAGAGGATCAGTCCTTAGTTAGCTGACCCCCTAGCTTTGAGTCTCAGATGAGACAGAACATCATGGTGAAAGGGTGTGGTAGGGAAAAGCAGCTCAGGACAGGCAACCAAAAAGTAGAGAGAGAGAGAGAGATAGAAAGAGAGAGAGAGAGAGAGTACTCTGTTCACCAGAGACAAAACATGAACCCCAAAGACATGTTCCTGGTGACCTATTTCTCCCAGTCGTACTCTGCCTGCCTGCCTACAGTTACTACTCAGTTAATCCATATTAGTGAATCAATCTGTTGATTAAGTTAAAACTCTTATAACATAATCATTTCACCTATAAATATTCTTGAATTGTCTCACCTATGAACTTTTCGGGGACACAACAGATCTAAGCCATAGCACCTACTGTCTTTACTTTGCTTGAGCCCTTGTCTCAGCCTCCTCAGTTCCTCCTCTGAGAGTATTTTCTTGTCTTCTGATCTTGCTTAGCCATTGTCTGTTGAGCTGCTGGTGCTTCCTGTCCCTAGAACTGGGATTCTTGGGACTCATGCACTGTCCTCTGCTTCCGGCTACCTTGCTTCCAATAGCCAATCTGTTGCTTTTTACCTACGCATGTGTTGACCTTATTTGTCTTATTGCACAGAACTCTCTGGATCATACATCCTTATGAGACAAAAGCACTTTATGTATTGCCACTCATAACTTTCTGTTTATGAGTTTCTTTCTTTCTTTCTCTCCCTTTCTTTCTTTTTCTTTCTTTCTTTTTAGTTGAATTCAGAATGGCCTAGAGAGGAAGCAGATGGAAAGAGGCTGTTGTCCTAGGTTTGATGAGTTTCCTCACCAGTTGTATATTTTTTTCCCAAAATGCTGCCACCTTATTTCTTTCTGGAGGAACTCCAGAACAGCCATTCGTTCATTGATACATACATTAAATAGTGTCCTCTAAAGACAATGAACAAGTTGACCAGTTGCTACCTATTGACATGGGCTTTATATCTTGGTGGAGGGAGACAGATAATAAAGAAACAATAAATGAGCAAGACAATTAATAACAGTGATAAATGCTATGAGAAAATAAAACCAGAGGATGTGATTGAAAATCTAGGTTTTGGGAGAATCCTTTGGATTGAGAAACCAACATATTTCCTATGAAGGAAATACTGGACCTGAAGGATACAAAAGAACCAAACTTTGTATGCAAGTATAAAACTCTGAATCAGAGTCCCAGACAAAGGGAACCCCATGCCTTAGAGCCTTGGGGCTGAAGTGTCAGTGTTTTAGGGGGAAAAGGCCAGTGTGGAAAAGAACAATTGTATTGTTGAAGAATAAAAGAAGTTGAAATTGGAGAAATAGACCATGCCTAGAGTATGTTTCCCTAGTAGAGAATTTGCATTTTCTATTTCTAAATGGAATGGGAAACTATTAGAGGGTTTCAAGCAGAGGAGTGATGTGATCTGGTATATATTTGAAATGTATCCCTAAGACTGTACGATGGAAAGTGAGTATTAGGGAAGTTTACATCCTGTTTCTTGCTATCTTTGATCAAGCATGGTGCCACACAAGATCACACCACAAAACGTAGATGGGTACCTCTACACCCCAGTCATTGGTCCAGTATCCCACACCAAATCCAATCTTGCCAAGACTATTTAATTGACCTTGGAGCATAGCCTACTCTTAGAGGAGATCCAGTCCTAGCAAACAATTATATGTCAGGCGTCTGAGAGATCCTGAGGTAGAGGATGGCTCAATTAAACTGTGCCCAAATTTGTGGTCCACAAAAATTATGAGATAATGAATATATGCATTTTCAAGTGCCTAAGTTTATGCTAATTTCTTATACAGCAGCATGTAAATAACATAGAGTGTTTGTGAAAGCAGTTAACTATGAATGTCAGAAGGCAATCTAGTCAAAATAAATAAAGAAAACAGAGACTAGAGTATTGAAAGGGTCATATTCTTAAGAAGCATGTCAAAGGATTCTAACTTTTAGTGATCATTGTACTATAATTAGTGTCTGGGGAAAAGTCACACTAGAATTAGTCAGTAGTACAAAGAAGACTATGTACATGTGAGGTCTACGTAAGATCATCTCCCACAAATTCTTGTTATTGTAGTTCATTGCCAGTGACTCTTTTGAAGGACCCATCTCCAAAGGTAAACCATTGTTAACACTAAAAACATAAACTGCTGAATTCACTATTAGTATGGAAAGAATCCAAAGCCTTGAAGGACAAAAGAACTAATTTTCTAACAGTGGAAATCTAAGAAACAACAAGTGGGGAAGATCTTTTATGGAGGAAAGTATTTTCAGCATTCCTCATAAAGGCAGGTGAAGCCCAATCTTCTAGAGACTGTGCTGGACTCTAAGATGGCAGGGCCTGGTCTGTTCAGGAGACAGCAGTCCCAATCGCATTGCACAGATACTTCTGGGTTAGAGAGATGGATGGGGGAGTACATCAGCAACCAAAGTTTGAGGATTGATTACAGAGTCCAGTCCATGAGATTATAAACAGAACTGATGTGTGTCATGTTCTAACTGTGGATTGTGTGTCTGTCCTTGAAAGGGAATAGAAAGTCTGAGATATGAGTTCCATGAAGGTGAATAAGGTGAAGATTATAGCTTGAGAAAGGACAAGATAATAGCTGCAGGGTTTCAAAACTTACCATAGACAGATAGAAATGCTAAACAAGCTACTGACATTAATACACATCCTCCCTCAAATACATCATGTGATCCTGTTCATTAATACGTATTCATGTACCTACTAATATATGAAACAAAATTAAAAAGTAGAAACAGGGGGAAGAGGAGGATGTACTAAACACCGGGCATAATGTCCCTCACATATATTTTCATTTTTAAACTACAAAACAATCTTGTAGGTCTAATCTCAGGTTCCAGAGGAGTAATATAATAAATATTCATTTTCTTTTCGAAGTGCAGTGCTTATGCACCATAGTAGCACTTGTGGGCATCTTCACGCAGTGGCCCGCATATCCAGCCCCCTTCAATCTTAGGGTATCATCACCTTTGGTACCACATGGACTCCAAAGTTGCCAAAGAAGAAGGGAGGATGAAAAAAAAATGCAGAAACTTATGCGTTTCAACCCAGAAGTGATACAGATCACTCATCTTATATTTCATTGGCCAAAACTAGTCCCATGTTGCCACCCAGATACAAAACAGGCTGAGAAACATATTATCTGGCTTGGCAGTCACTTCTAAGCAACAATTTTGTGCCTGGAAGGAGACAAACATTATTCAAAGTACTCCTGTTGTCTCAGACTCAGGATTCCCATGAGAAATCCAGGGCTTAGAGAAGTTGCCCAAGACCACAAAATATATAAATGTCAGTCAGCACTAGAGCCATGGCATATCAACCTGATGTGACTACTTCTCCTGAGCCATAGAATTTCCTGGTGTCTTAATTCACAGGCAGATTTGACTTAACAGCGGGGACTCTGAAGTCAGGCTGTCATGGCTTGAGGCTCAGTGGCACCATTTATTAGCTTCATAATTATGGACAAATAGCTTCCTTTCTTAGGCTTGGTTTTCTCATTTACAAAATGGAGATGATGATAACAGTATCTATATTCTGTGAGGATTAAATAAATTATTGCATGTAAAGAGCTTCGATTGGTGCTGGATGCATAGAGCCTAGTGCCTTCTGTGGCTGTCACTGCTATGGGCTCCTTTCCATTCAGGAGAGAGCTGCTTCAACACTGGAGCCCTTTGTTCTGCCCTTCACATGGGTGACATTAAGCTTCTTGCACGCCCTTCCAACTTCCACAGTACAGATTCCTCTCTTCCCCTGACATCTGGGCTGCTAAGAGTAAGTTTTCCTCTCATCAGAGACATTTGTAATATTTAAGCAAATGGCCACTTTCTTCCTTCTAGAAGAGAGTGGTATCTGGGGCCACAATAATCTCATGCTTTTGATATTCTTGCCCAACAAAGATTCCTTTACTATATCCTCTCTGAAGTATTAGTAACAATGTGGAATCCTTATGTGATCTATTTATGTTTTATTCTATAAATGGCTGGGTTTTGAAAGTAGTAGAACCAACACACTGTTTATTAAAATTGAAAATACTTTGAGATTGGTACACACCTGAAGACAGACAGAAGAAGTCCAATTTTCAATGAGGAACTAAGGAATTCAGGCTAAAAGAAAGGACTCCACTTGACCTCTTATCCAGTGGGTGTTTATGAGGATAATGTTCTATAGACATTATTTGCTCTCGTCACCTTGCTTGGGTAGAAAAGGCCTAATGTTGAACTTTTAAATGCTAAAGAGGTCATTCATAATTAACTTGCATGCTAGGAATTTTTCATGTGAAGGTCACATGCTTCCAGTGTCACTGACCTACTCCCTCGAAGCCTACATACCCCAAGGAGCACAATGGCTCAGCCACAAAGTGGACACCATGGGGCAGTGTCATAACCTTTCTCTTACACCATAGTCTCCCTCAGCATGGAACATTGCATAATATCCATTGTGGCCCCACAACACTAGGCCATTGTGGATGGTGCATGGGACCTACTCCTTGGATTCCGAGGTCATTCCTGAATGACATTGGAGCTTCTCCCAAATTCAAAGACATACAAGCATCCTGTATCACATATCATATGCCTACAAAAAAAAAAAAAAAAAAAAGCAAAATCAGGGCTTTTATGCTAGTGTCCTGTTCCAAGTCTTTTTCCCTTATTGTGCAATTCCATGGTACTTTTGGGCTCCTGAATAGAGGAGCCCTTAAAAATACACTGTCATAATGGTGTTGAAAATTACTGGCTCCAGATTTCCTATCCTGAGAAAATGGAGATATTAGCTTTCCTCATTCATTAAATGGAAGAATAAAACACCATCATGAAATCAGAGGTGCCTCTAAGCAAATTACAAATATTATTTGACTTCTGTCTTTTTGAAAAAATAGTTTCATAATATCTATCAGACTATAAAAATATATACACATATTGACTCAGTAATTAAACTTCTACAAATTCTTCTCTACATCATCTTTCATAACAGCAAAACCTTGGAGAACAATCCCAATGTTAATCATTAGGAAAGTGGTTAAATAAATTATGGTATTTCTTTACAGTTCAATATTTTCCAGCTATGGACAAAATGAAGTAGAAAACATCTCTGCATTATAAAAAATTAGCACAAGTTACTCTTGGGAAAAGAGAATAAAGCAGGGGAGGAGAATACAGGAAAGATTTTATTTTCCATTGTATTTATAGTATTTTGCCTTTTGTACATTGTAAAAATTTTTCTTTTAAAAATCAACAAGAATTATCAAATGGATATATAAACTATTCTTAAAAATTTATATATATGTATATATTAAAATGTGACAGATGAATTTTTTATAAATGGAAACATATAGTTCATTGTAGAAACTTGCAAACCCAGGCACTGACTGATGGATCATTTTGTCCACAGCAGAGTGAGTGAAGCAGTGATCGAATATGAAGTCAGTATCCTAAGCAAAGAAGACCTGGGGCTTCTAACCCATAGCAAACAGTGTGGATTCCATTCTAAAAGCAATGGGAAACTAGCAGGTTAATTTCTGTGTGTTGTTGCTTTTGTAATCTTAAAGATATCCACGGGTGCTGGGCAGAGAAAATGGATCACAGGAGGTGGGTGGTAGAGTGGAAGCTGGGGACACAAGAAAAGGACATTGCAGAGTTTAGGGGATGATGGCCCCAACATATTAAATCCATATTGGATGGATTCAAATATAACTTGCAGGCAAGTGTGCTCAGACATGTTAATAGATGACATATGAGGAGTGAGAAGAAAGGAAAAATTGGTATGGCACCTGGATTTGTTCTAAGAAACCAGCTTAATGAAGTAGCTATTTATCCTAGAATGAGTATGTTGAGGGAGGAAAGGCAGAATTGGGGGCGAATTTGTCTGAGTCATGCTAATTTTGATATTGCCCTTGGGCATACGCATGCAGGAGTCAAGGTGATAGGAATAGATTTCAGAAGTTCAGAAGACAAATGAGAGAAGTGACCAGTGAGCATAAAGAGTGTATTTAAAACCTTGACTAGATGAGATCGTTCAGGAAGAGAGAAAAGAGGAGAGAAGAGGGGGACAGAGAGGGAAGGGGAGGGAGGAGCATAAAGAAGAATCAGAGCCTGAATTTCGGTTGCTCTGATTTTTGTATGTAGTGAGGAAGAGGTGCCATGAAGGAGAAGAGAAGGAGCACACAGTGATGTAGGAGGGTCACAAGGAGAGTGTGGAATCCTAGAAGTCAGGAGAAGAACAAGTGTCCATCAGGTCATGGTGAAAAACTGTCCTGATGCTGCTCTCAGTACCATTTACTAGAGCAAGATGACTGTCGGCTCTGTGAAAGGTGAGTACTGTGGAGAGAAGGCAAGGTGGTTGTGGGCAGTACACTGAAATTATGCACCAAAACTTGGAAAGAGATGTGGGACTAGAAACACACACATAACTGGGGTTTTGTTTTTTAGACTGTATTTTACCTCTTTGTGACATAACTTTTTATTGCAAGATATAATACACATACATGGAGTAAAGAACAGGATATGATTTAAAGAATTTTAAAGAAGAATCTGACCAGTGTCCACATCAGCACTCTGAGTCTCAGATCCGTTGTGCCTTTTGCCTCCACCTGGAAGTAACCATTCTCCCAACCTGGTGAGCCATGTCTCCATGCTTATCTGTAAATTCTTACCATAGTGGATGGATCCTTAAGCTATGTTGCTCAGTTTTTCATGGCTTTAAACAATACCTCAAAACAATATCGTGGTAGGTATTTTGGAATTTCTTTACATTTGTTTTACATTTGGGACCTTCGTCTTGCTGCAGATGGTTATGGCTTCATCATTTCCATTTTAACACTGAATTTAACTGTGCAGATAGACCATGTGTCCTTCATCCATTCTATTTGTGAAGGATATTTGTGACGATTTGAGCTTGAGGTGACTTTTGGCAATTTTATTATGTCTTCACACATATGAACATGCCTACTATAATCGTGATATCAGAGGGCACACATAGCTCCAGGTTTGAAAAGTAATGGCAAGTTGGTTTTGAGAGTGATTTTACTAATTCATACTTCTACCAGAAGTGTCTAAGAATTTCTCTTGTTCTACATTTTACTTCTCTTAATATTAATGGATCAATATTATTTTGCAATCAGATGGGAATGCGAAGCTATTTTATTATGACTTTCAGTTTTTATTTTCTACTAATTGGCTACTTGGACTTTATTTTCCTTTTCGTGTGTGTGTGAGGGGGGAGAGGCAAAGAGAGACCTTTGTTTTGTTAGTTTTTCTACTGGTTTTTCTGTTTTTTAAAAATGTGGATTTATTGGCTGTTCTGTTCTTTGTATAGTTTAGATACTAGTTTTCTTGTTGATTATGTGTATTAAAAATGTCATTTTGTATTTTCACTCCTCCTATGAAGTCTTTTAGTGAAAGACTTTTATACATTTTAAAACAAAATTGATCAATTAATTAGGAAGAAACATGACTTGGATATTGCCTTTGAACTTGAAAGCGTCCATACCTTTGTATCCCTTTGAGTTAACTTAAAAGGAGGAGAGAGAGGAAGGACTTGAAGATGTTCTATTTAAGAATGAGCATGAGAGGGCGCTGTTTTACCCACCAATAATCCAAGCTACTGTGGAGGCTGAGGAATCAAGACAGCAAGTTTGAGGCCAGTCAGGACAACTTAGCAAGACCTTGTCTCAAGGAAAAAAAAAATTTTTTTTTAAAGGGCCAGGGAAGTAGTCAGTGGTAAAGCATTCCTGGGTTCAATCCCTAAAAAACAAAAAAACAAAAAAAGGTCTGGAACCCTAGAACCCAGTGCTAATGAAGGATTTCCTGCAGATTTCAGATTCAGACAAGTTCATCTTAATGATGACAAGCATGACAGTTGATCCTGTTGTGCACTGAAAAATAAAAAAAGAAAGTAAGAAAGAAAAAGTAAATGAAATGCCAAGGTATGTAACTTAGCAAAAAAAAAAAAAAGTTCAGGCTTCCCTTTTCTTTCTTTCTTTTTTTCTTCAAAAAGAATATTTGGAGATGTAGACTGTGTGTAAGGGAAAAGAGCCCCTGTTTCAGAAATGTCAGTGGTCGTCAGTAGTCATTAGTCAAAGGCAAAGTCTCTTGAGAGGTAAGGGGAGGTGCCTCCTGTACCTGCTCTGCCAAAGCCAGTATCTTACCTGTTCCTTTCTGAATCATGAATCATGAATCATGAACCGCTAACCCCACCACCATTATTTCTCAGTCTATTTGACCAAATCCAAAGCTATTTCCTCCCACTTCCGAATCATTGCCAGCCATTCAAACCCACGTAGGCGAATACCAGTCGGCATTTGGTTCTGAATTAATGCATATTAATGGGTGGTAATACATTTCTACCAGTGCATATATTTACTTGAAATATAATTTTCCATCTAATGCGTTTTATTCACATCACTGCATGGCAACTGCATCCAGAATAATATCTTCAGTGATTATTCATTACTGAAATAATATATAGGCACCCAACAGAAGCTTTTAAGTGGCTTCGGATTTTTTTTTCTTTAAATTGAACATGCTATTATTACACAGATAGGATAATCCTATTATCTGCACTAACAGAAGACGACAGCTTTCTGGGAAACTATTTCACAAAGCCATGTTCAGGTGGGGACCAGGATCTTCTGCAGACTAGGGATGAGGTGGGAGGAGGGAGGGTAGAACTGGTCTTGGGAAAGTGCTGCTCTGGGTGTGAATACAAATGTGGGATGAGCAGATGGAGCAGCAAGCAGGTGTGCACATTGGGCATGGCTCAGAGCAAAGTGTGTTTGCTTCGTAAAACAGAAAGTAAAGGTAGAAACAGATGTGTCTTTTGAAAACTTGAGTAAGTGTGTGTGTGTGCGTGTGCGTGTGTGTGTGTGTGTGTGTGTGTGTGTTTGTAAGAAAGCCAGGAGAGCTGGGAGAGAGAGGGAGGGAGAGAAAGACGAGGAGGAGGTAGATATTTTTTCCAATAGCAAAAAGTTGAATGCAGAACTCCTGAGATTACAGAGTAATGTATCAAAGTATCCCAATCCATACAGAAACTTCAGGATGAACCGTTGTGACCTGTAGGTAACCAAAACCATATTGTACAACACAAGTGAGAAGCAGAGAACATTGATTATAATTTCTATCATGTAACCCATTTATTTTTTCCCTACACAACAGTTATTATTATCTGCACCTTCTTAGTTTAGTTTAGGAAACTGAGACTCAAGGGTATTAAAGTAATTTTTGACAGTCATATATTTAGAAAGTGCTAACAAGATAATTTGACTCCAACTTGGTATAATTCCAAATCCTGGGCTACTTCCATTGGATTCAAAATCAGTGCTTAAAACTACCAAGTGTAGTAAATCTTAATCTCATCACCTATTCTTGCAAAATGTAGTTCCTTGGGCCAGTTGCTTTATTTGATGATCACTGTTTTGAGGATTCAGTATATGGAGAATCCTGGATTATAAAGAATTGTTTAGTTATTAGGAATATCTCCTTTTATTTTTAACTCACTCCATGTTGCGGGAATGAATTGCTGGGTTCTGCACAGCTAAAAACAGAGAGAAGTTTCTGCTTCATTCTCCATGTGCCCTGGTGACACTATGTTCCCGGGTCCATCCTCCCTTGCCACAGGGCCCTTAACTGAAGATGACTTGCACCCTTTCTTTGTACTTGGGGGTGACCACCACCATTACCACTATGGACATTAGACCAGCAGGGAAAGTTGACTGGCTGCTGAACCTCAAAGAAGCAACTCAAGTCATCTTTGTTATTCCGTAGTACTTTCCCCATTAGGCTTATATAAGAAAGGTTCAAAAATATAAGGATGTCAGCGGTTCAATAGAAGAGATGAAGCCCCAAGGCATTGGTTTTTTTTAAAAAAAAATCACATGGTCATTCAAATATACCACCAGGGGCAATATCCACTGCACAAAAATTGATTTAATATTGAGTTTGCAAATGAGGTAAATCAAACCTTGAGGACCCACAAAAAATGAGGGTGGAAAACTGAGTGGAACCCAAAAGTCAGCCTTTGCTTAAGTGAGTCTGAGTCATTGATCCAGGCACCTACAAAGTGAGAAGCCAGGATATCAGCTATGTTTTCACATCCAGGTGCCAGGGAAGGGGCTGAGAACAGAGGAAGAGCTATTAATTGTCAAAAGGGAACTCAGGACATTGCACACACAGTTTTCTCTTTTTGACCTCATTTTTCTTCTTTCTGCTATTTCTTGGTTAAAATTGTCAGAATTAGAAAGAATCACTTCTGTCAAATGCTATAAAAAATAATAAACAAATAAGCTGGGAGGTTATGAAGGAGAGTTTCTCATGCATATGTGCCTGCTAATAACTATCACAAAAGACTCTGCTAGGGAGTCAGCATGATGGCACTTGCCTGTAATTCCTGTGACTTGGGAGGCTGAGGCAGGAGGATTGCAAGTTCAAGACCAGCTTCAGCAACTTAGCGAGGTCCTAAGCAACTTAGCAAGACCCCATCTCAAAATAAAAAATAAAAAGGGCTGGGGATATGGCTCAGTGATTAAGCACCCCTGGCTTCAATCCTCCATAACGGAAAAACAGAAAGAAAAATAAAAACTCCAGCAGAACCACAACCTCACACAAAGGTCACTACAATCTTGTATGGAAAATACTTCCATAAAGACATCTGCCCAACAACTCCTGTCCAACACACTGACCCTTGTTACTGATCCTTGTAGCCAATGAAAACTGCTGCAATTCTGCAGAACAACTTATATACTCTATCCTCATTTTGCTTTTAGAAATTTCCTGGGTTTTCTTTTTCTTTTTTTTTTTTTTGCATCAATTTCTTTGAATACACATATGTGTTCTCATTGCAATGTCTATTCCCAAATAAACTTATTAACTTTGGAGGATTTCTTTTAATTTTTTTCTTTAGATTGTTACCTAAATAGATTTTTTTAAATTTTTGAACAACCATACAAGTTTTTAACAAAATAATATAAAATGTGTATAGATTCTGGATATTACAGTTACCCCCAGGAGTGCCTCCCCAATTACCCACCCTTATCCCTCCCTTCCCCTTCCCACAATATCTCTAAAAAAGGATTATGTTGTATAGCATAACATCTTATCTGGATTTAACACATGATAATAGACCAGCTTTCTCACTGGCCAGTGTCTAGTCCCAACCTCCACAGATGAGTGGAGACAATCGACCATTAGTTCTCTGGGTTAAGCTGATTTTACTCAGCATAATTTCTTCCATAGCCATCCATTTACCTTCAAATGCTGAATAGATTTTTAACAATATCTTAGAACTTACAAATTATCATAGAGACAAATGGACTTTTTTGGTAAACATTCTAAAAATGTATGCACATGTATGGATTTGTGCAACCCCCATCAGAATAAGAATATAGTCCATTCCTCAAAAAACTACATTGTGCTATTTCCTTGTACTCACATACTATCCTAACCCCAGCCTCTCACAGATACTGTTAAGTTTTCTATCACTATAAGTTTGTCTATTTGAGGATGTCATTGAAACTGAATTATAATGTATAAAAGTCTTTTTAGACTAGTCTCTGCCACTCAATCATGGAGAGTCATCTAAGTACCAAGCGTTTGTTCCTTTAGAATTGCTAAGTAGCATTTCATTGTGTGGTTGTACTATATTTTGTTTAACCAACAATTCACACAAGGGCATTTGGTTTATCCCATTTTGGATACGCATGAACAGAGCTGGTACAGACATTCACACAAGACTTGGTAAATGCACACTCCCTTTCTCTAGGGTCATATGTAAATGCATACTTTACAAGAAAAAGTTGAACAGGATTTTGGAGGAGCTCTACCATTTTTCATTCAGCCCAGCAAGATATAAAAGTTCTAGTTGCTCCAGATCCTTGTCAGTACTTGATTTTCTGTTTTGTTATTAACAATTCTAATAGCTGTGTAGGGACACGTCGTTGTGACTTTAAATAACCTTGAATGGCTAGATACTGAAAATATTTTCCTGTTATTTCATCCTTAAATTATCTTTGGTAAGATACCTATTTAAATCTTCTACTCACTAAAATAATTTTAACTGAGATTTGAGAGATTTTTACATATTCTAGATATAAGTCCTCAGACCAATATGGAATTTGTATACAGTTTCTCCATATCTGTCCTTTGTTTTCTCATTTTCTTAACAAGAGTTTTTCACAGAGCAAGATTTTAAAATGTTTAAGAAGACTATATTTTTTTTCATTCCTGGATTATACATTTGGTATAATATCAAAGAACTCTTCGCCTAATCTCAGACCATGAAGGCTTTCTCCTGTTTCCTTTGCAAGCTTTAGACTTGTACACTTTGCATTTAAGGCACAGAATTTAGGTTAAAGTCCATTAAAGAAATTCTGGCATGTTTGTTGCAACTTTATTAACAACAAACAAAAAAACCTCAAAACAATGGCAAAATATAATTTCTGGATGGAAATGCATTTACGCTTTTCCTAAAAGTAAATTAGTTAATTTTTTTATTAAGGACTTGTGTTGTTGTACAATCACAAATGCATATGAAGTAACAGCAAGATATGCATTTGATCCTAAACCATAGTTTCCTCTGCATTGCTCACATTTGTGGAGGCTAAGTCTCACTCAGGCTTAGGTGAAAGGTAGTCAAATTAGTTAAATTTATGCGACTGCTTCTACATTCTGTATTGTGTTCCATTGGTCTAGATGTCTATCCCTTCACCAACACCGTACGCTTTTGATTACTCTAGGTTTGCAAGCCTTAGTACTGGATAATGAGATTCCTCCAAATTTATCCTTCGTTTTTATATAAATTTTAAAATCAGCTTATCTGAATCTATAAAAATAATTTCCCTGGATTTTGAGTGAGATTGTGTTAAAACTATAGATTAATTTGCAGACTATTAATTTTTACCATTTTGAATCTTCCAATCAGTAAACAAGGCATTTCTCTCCATTTATTTATGCATTTAATGTTTTTCACCAATATCTTTTTGTTTTCATGATATGGATCTTACTATGTCCCTTTTCATTTTCTTGGGGTATTTTTAAAAAGGTGTTTTTAAAAATTTGTTCCCTGATTATATATTGCTAGTGTACGGAGTAATTGCTGATTTTCTATTATTGACCCTGCCTTCCAGGATGTTGATAAACTCACTTATTAGTTGTGAGATTCCTTGGAAATTTCTACACAGACAACAATGTTAAATTCAGACATGGATGGCTTTATTTTTTCCTTTTCAAACTGCAGGCATGCTATTTTATTTTTGCCATATTGCATTGACTGCAAATTCCAGTACTATATTGAGTAAGGACAGTGAGTTTTGAAATTATTTTCTTTTTCTAAAACTTAAAAGGAAAACATTTAACTTTTCACCATTAAATGTGAAGGTAGCTTTAAGTTTTGTTCAGATATCTCTTATCAGGTTGAGGAAATTCCCTTTGATTCTTACTTTAAAGTCTTTATTATGTGAAGACAATTGAATTCCATCATCACATTTTTGCTATTTTTCAGCATCAAATTGTCTGATCTCATTGGCCATATTTTTAGATGGTTCATATATCAGATTACATTGATGGGTCTTATAATATCCATCTTCCCTTGAATCCTAAGTTGAAATATATTTTGTTGTGATGTATTCCTTTTCTTACACATTGCTCTATCAATTTACTAATGTTTTGTTGACAGATTATGTTTCCATCTTCATGAGAAATATCAATCCATAGCTTTCAATTTGCGTGGTTTATTCTTTTGTATTAGGGTAATACATGCCTCATAAAAAAGAAATATAGTTTCTCTTGCCTTTTCTGGAATAGAGATGTAGAAATGGTGTCATATCTTTAAATGTTTGGAAGAATTCTCCAGCAAACCCATCTTGATTTGG
>PVKS010043554.1:0-14801 GCA_004027875.1 Aplodontia rufa | reverse complement strand
GCTTGCCAGGCAAGTGCCGAAACCCCTGAGTCACCGATCCAGCCCCAAGACAAACTTTTTAATGCATTCCTGTGCTTGCTAGAAAGTAAGGAAAATTGAACGAGTATTTTTCTAACAAATTGAGCCTACATAACCCAACTATTTATGTCTAAAACAAAAGAAAACCCAAAAACCTTCTCGCACCGGGAGTGGTGGTGCACACCTGGAATCCCAGCTACTCAGGAGCCTGAGGCACAAGGATCACAAGTTTGAGAGCAGACTCAGCAACTTAGTGAGGGCTTGTCTCAAAATAAAAATTTAAAAGGGCTGGGGATGTAGCTCAGTGGTAGAATATTTGCTTAGCATGTGTGAGACCCTGCATTAGCTCCCCAGTATCTCAAAACAAACAAACTTCTGATAGGGAGTAATAGAAATTTCAACCTAATAGAGGATATGTACAGAAACCCCACAGCAAACAGCAGGGTTTTTTTGTTTTTTTGTTTTTTTTAAATACTGGGGATTGAACCCAGTGCTTTCTACCACTGAACTACCCCAACCCTTTTTCTTTTTTCTTTTTCTTTCTTTTTTTTTTTATTTTTTATTTTGAGGCAGGGTCTAAATTGTTTAGGGTCTCACTGAGTTGCTTGTGGTCCTCCTCCCTCAGCCTCCTGAGTTTCTGGGATAACAGGTGAGCCCCACCATATCAGGTTTCAAACTCAAACATCCTTCTTAATGGGGAATGTTGGAATCATTCTTTTTTTTTTTTTTTTTTTTTTGGTATGGGAGGATTGAATCCAGAGGTACTTAACCACTTAGGCATATCCCCAGCTCTTTTTTATTTTTTCTTTTGAGACAGGGTCTTGCTAAGTTGCTTCAGGCCTTGCTAAGTTGTTGAGTTTGGTTTTGTATTTGCAATCGTCCTGCCTCGGCCTCCCAAACTGCTGGGATTATAGGCATGTGACACTGCTCTGGGCTGAAATGACTATTAAATTATATATTTAAAATATATAGTTAGGAGCTGGAGCAGTGGCTCAATGGTTGGAGCACTTGCCTGGCATGCACAAGGATCCAGGTTCAAACCCCAGCACCACATACACAACTAAGTGTTGAAGAAACAAAGGCCAGATGAAAAAATAAAATTGATTCTCTCGCTCTCTTTTAAAAAATAAAAATATGTTTAAATGACACTAAGTTTATATATATATATCTTTCAAATGATAAATTAATAATGCTGTGTTAAATGTTAGGTTAAACAGCACATTAAAATTTAAGTGGTAGGTGCTGGAGCGGTAGCTCAGTGGTTACAGCACTTGCCCGGTGTGCGCAGGTACACAGATTCAAACCCCAGCACCCACGTACACAACTGTCAGAGCAACGAAAGCCACGTGAAAAACTCAATAAAAATTGATTATCTCTGTCTCTCACTGTCCTTCTCTCTTTAAAAAAATAAAATTTAAGTGGTATAATTCATAGAATATAGTAAAACTTTAGGCTAATTAACCTCAATAAAAAGGTATTGGCTCAACAAAAGATTTAAAAAGGAAGAGGTGGGCTGGTGCTTGCCCAGCATGCACGAGGACCCGGGGTTCTCACCCTAGCACCACATACACAATTGGGTGTCAGATCACTGCAGGCCAGATGAAAAACTATACAAAATTGATTCTCTCTCTCTTTCTCTCTCTCTCTCTCTCAAAAAACAAACAACTGCATATCGTGGAAGAGCAAATCTGCATATCCAGGAAACACTGGGCAAGATGCTCAGCCTCACTAGGAAGGAGAAGAGTGCAATCAAAATCGAAGTGAACTGCCCTTTCACACCACCAGAGATGCAATGATTTTAAAGTCCAAGTGCATCAAGACTGGCTGAGGATAGCAACAGAAGCTCTACTTATGCTCAGCTGGTGAGAAAATGAGACCATTTCGGGAAACATTTTGCATTCTCTACTAAGTGTGATGAGGCACGCACCTTACAGTGCAGTGGATCTATCCCTGGGGATGTGCCCTAGAAAAATCCCTGCCTGGGTGTGCTCCAGGAGATAATTATAAAGATGTCATACAAAATCCCGCAAACAACGGAATGTTCATCCACAGTGGGAGTTTCATATAGGAAATATCCCACAGCAGAAAATATAGACGAATTAGTTACATACACTGACCTGTATGAAGTTCCCAAACATGTTGAGTGGAAAATGCAGATTGCAGAAGAAAAACTCACAGCATGTTATTTAGGTGACATTAAAAAAATCAGGGGCTGGAGTGGTGGCTCAGCAGTTGGAGCACTTGCCTGGCACGTGCAAGGACCTGGGTTCAAACCCCAGCACCATACACTCAACTAAGTGTTAGAGAAGCAAAGGCCAGATGAAAAAATAAATAAAATCGATTCTCTCTCTCTCTCTCTTAAAAAAAAAAAAAATCAGCATGAAGCAAGTCCCATGGGGCGTGGGGTATGAGAACAGGGGACTACACTGGGGCCAGCAAGACTCTAAGGAGCGTGTCCCTCTGGCAGAATGACCTGGCCAGATGTCAGGGCACAGGCAGGGCGAGACAGGATAACTGTGTGAAGGAGGATGTGGTAGAGAGCCTTACCTATGGGGGGTTGATGAAATACGTGGACATATATGCAAATGCCAGGAGGCAGGTTTCTCTCTATGGGAGATAGAATTACAAATACGGAGAGGTGAAAACTGGAACGAACTCTGGTGTTGCATTGGAATTGAACGCATCAGTGTAGGCTTAGGGTCTTCCATGTGTAGAGATAGAACGGAAATACAGGTAAAGTTGGTGTTCGCACATTCACACTTTCCCTAGCAATATCCCTGCATGTTTCCCATGACTGCTGCATTGCTATATCACATTATCAGAAATCGGTGGCTTGAAAACAACATAAATTTATTCTTCTATAGTTCTGGAGGCTGGAAGCCTGAAATCCAGGTGCTGGCAGGCCTATGGTCTCTCTGAAGTTTCTAGGGGAGGATGTTCCTTGTGCCTTGGCTTCTCCAGGTGTTGCCAGCATCCTTGGTGTTTCTTGATTCACAGAAATTTCACTCCTATCTCTATCTCCATGGTGGGTGTCCATGCCCCTGTGTCTTACCAGGGCCTTCTCATACGGACATCACCTTCACTGGAATTACAGCCCTACCTAATCCAAGATGACCTCATCTTAACTTGATGACAAAACCCTGTTTCCAAATACAGTAACCACCCCCCCTTTTTTTTTTTTGAGAGAGGGACAGTGAGAGAGAGACAGAGAGAATCAATTTTATTTAGTTTTTCATCTGGATTTCATTGCTCTAACACTTAGTGGTGTATGTGGTGCTGGGGTTTGAACTCAGGTCCTCACGCATGCCAAGCAAGTGCGATACCACTGACCCTCTGCTCTAGCCCCCAGTAAACCCCTTTATAAGCAGTGTGGCTTTCTACAGTGTTATCCATGGTCAACCACAGTCCAAAAATATTAAAAGGGAAATTCCAGAAATAAATAGTAACTCTTTGTTGTGGTTTGGAGACAGGGTCTCACTATGTTCCCCAGGCTGGCCCCAAACCCCTTGACTCAAGTGACCCTCCTGCCTGAGCCTCCCGAGTAGGTGGACGGCAGGTGTGCTCCACCACAACCAGCTGCAAGCGACTCGGGTAACGCTGCCTCGCTTCATTTCCTTCCATAGACATTGTAACATCCAACTTCATCACAACAGGAAGAAGGAGGGTGAGAATAGTCCAAGATATTTTGAGGGACTGGGGACGTGACTCAGCAGTAGAGTGCTGTGAGGCCCTGGGTTTGAACAAAAACTTTTTGAGAGAGACCATATTCACATAGTTTTTACTGTGTGTGTGTGTGTGTGTGTGTGTGTGCATTTTATTTTTTGGTATTGGGGATTGAACTCACCAGCGCTCAACCACTGAACCACATCCCCAGCCCTTTTCATTTTTCACTGTGAGACAGGGTCGCCCTAAGTTACCCGAGACCTTGCCAAGTTGCTGAGGCTGGCTTTGAACTTGCAATCTTCCTGCTTTGGCCTCCTGAGCTGCTGGGATTACAGGTATGCGCCACTGCACCCAGAATTCACACAGTTTTTGTTACAGTCTATATGCTGCTAAAATTGTTCTGTTGTGGGGCTGGAGTGGTGGCTCGGTGGTTACGGAGCTTGCCTGGCATGCGTGAGAACACAAGTTCAAACCCCAGCACCACGTACACAACAAAGTCCCGGAGCAACGAAAGTCACATGAAAAATTAAATAACAAATTCTTTAAAAAATGTTGATCTGTTGGGGCTGGAGTGGTGGCTCCGCTATTACAGAGCTTGCCTGGCAGGCACAAGGATGCGAGTTCAAACCCCAGCACCACGTACACGAGGTGTCAGAGCAACGAAGATCACATGAAAAACTAAATAAAATTGATTCTGTCTCTCTCTCATTGTCCCTCTCTTAAAAAATATTGTTCTGTTAATTATTGTTGTTGGGGCTGGAGCAGTGGCTCGGCGATTGCAGCGCTTGCCTAGCATGTGCAGGTACATGGGTTCAAACCCCAGCACCACATATACAACTGAGTGTCAGAGCAATGAAGGCCATGTGAAAAACTCAATAAAAATTGATTCTCTCTCTCTCTCACACTTCCTTCTCTCTTTAAAAAAACTATTATTGTTATTGTTAATCTCTTACTGCACCGAACTTATAAATGAAATTTTATCATCTGTGCATAGGAAAAAAGCAGTCTATACAGAGTTTGCTACCATCTGTGGTTTCAGGCATCCCTGTGGATAAGGGGAGACTACCATAAGATCACATGCAGGGGAATTGGGGATAATAGAATCTTAACGTGTTTTGGGGAACACAGTTCAACTTATAATAACTGCATTAATCATGTGTACCTCTAGCATCAGATCTTGTCTTCTAAATACCATTCTCTACTAAAATAGGAACCAGGGCTTCTTGGAAAAATGGCTGACTTCAGGTGTTGGGCAGGGAAAATGCAAGATAAGCCAGTAAAATCGTGTTGAGGCTCAAAGAAGAATAAAGGCTTAGCAACATATCACAGAAGCCAGCTCTACAACTTGAGCAATAAAATAGGAAATCATGAGACCTTATGAATATAAATGTTAATAAATTCGTGGTTTGCTAAGGTACAGGTATTTACATGGCTTTAGAGTATCCATGAAGAAACGCTGGGGATGGAGCTCAGTGGTAGAACATTTGCCCTGGGTCCCATCCTCAGCACTGTAATCAGTCGATCAATAACCGAGTGAATAAATAAAAATAAAGCCCCCCACCATGTTCATGAAGTACCTGTTAATTACAATGGGGAAAGAGTAACCTTGCAGTGGAGAACTCCGGCTGAACCAGCTCAGTCAAGTGATCTGAGTGAACCTCAACATTCATGAGTCAGACCTACGCCATGGGCCACCTGACAGGAAGCAGGGGTACTGTACAGCGCCTCTTCAATATTCCTGCCCAAGAAGCTAACCCGAGTTTAAAGATGAAACATCAGACGCACCCAAACTGTGGGACAATCTTCAAAACTATTGACCTGTAATTTCCTAAATTGTCAAAGTTGTGAATGTCAAGAAAAGATAAAGAAAATGTTCCAGACCAGAACTGACAAAAGAAATGTGGAGAGTGAACGTGGTAGACCGGAGCAGTGGCTCAGCGATTATGGTGCTTGTACAGCATGCACAAATACACGGGTTCAAACCCCAGCACCCACTTACACAACTAAGTGTCAGAGCAGTGAAAGCCATGTGAAAAACTCAATAAAAATTGATTTTTCTCTCTCACTGTCCTTCTCTCTTAAAAAGCAAAAACAAAACAAAAAAAACCTTAATGTGGCCCATGATCCTGAACACGGCCACTTTGCTCTGGAGAGCAGGAACAAGTTCTGAGGAGCAGAGACAGTGATGATGGATCAGTGCTGATTTCCTGATTTTGATGTTTGCATTGCTGTGCTTATAACTCAAAAGTTTGATCTTTTGTTGTTGCTGTTTTTGGTGGCACTGGAAATTGAACCCAGGACCTCGTGAGCCCTACCACTGAGCTACATCCCCAGCCCCTGAAATTGAGTTTTAAAAAACTAATATGTTCACACCCAGGAAATTAAAATTTCAAAATATCATTTATACTGCATGAAATATGTGGGAAGACATATAATAAAAGATAAGCAGTACTTCTTTGGAGGAAAACATGAATCCAGACAAGAATTAGCCTTATAGTGTTTAGGCATATCTGCATTTCATGCATGGTACAACTAAAAGAAGCAAAGTGCTGGGTGCTGTGGTGCATGCCTGTTATCACCGTGGCACAGGAGACTGAGGCAGGAAGATTGAGGAGGATCGCAAGTTCAAATCCAGCCTCAGCAACTTAGCAAGGCCTTAAGCAATTTAGCGAGACCCTGTCTCAAAATTAAAAAGGAAAAAATAAGAAGAAGGGGTAGGGATATGGCTCAGTGGTTAAGAGCCCCTGGGTTCAGTCCCTGTTACAAAAAAAAAAAAGGTAGAGGGGGTGGGGAAGCAATACACACCCAATTCCGAATCACAGCAACCACTGGGCGTGGGGAGAAGGTGATGTGATGAGAATACACTGGGGACCCTGGAGTGTTGGTAAAACTCCATTCCTACTGCTGGCTGGTGATCACCAATGTGTTTGTTAGCGTACTTTATACACACATATTAAGCCTACTTCTTGTATATCAAATATCATAGTCAGGAAGCAAATGCATATATTATCCATATATTGTTGCATTTATGTCAGAAAAATGAGTTTTTTTCTGAACTATGTGTGTGTATGTGTAAGTATGTATAACTGCATGTACACATATATATATATACTAATAAAATGTGTAAAGACGAGCTGGAGCTGTGGTTCAGTGGTTGGAGCACTTGCCTGGCAGGTGTGAGGACCTGGGTTCAAACCCCAGCACCACACACACAACTAAGTATCAGAGAAACAAAGGCCAGATGAAAAACTAAAGTTGAAAAAAAATTCTTTAAAAAAAGTGCATAGAGAAAGGACTAGAAAGATACCCACTGACATAAACAAAGCATCTGACACAAATACGTGTTGTCCATGTGTCAAATTTTATTAAGTTGCTGACAAGGGAAGATGAGAAGAAGGAAACACGTATGGCAGCTCTGTGGAAACTGGGTGCCGTGGATTACAGGAAACAGCAAGAGCTGGGGCCGTGTAGACCCTTCTAGAACTGCAGACAACACAGGAAGAGGGGGCAGCTGTGGGATGAAAATAGGCACGTCTGACTGCTGAGAAACACCTGTAATATTCTGTAATTCATATCCTCTATAAATCTTCAAATTCACTAGCAGCATCATAAATTGTGTGTGTATCTATTTTTTTTTTTTCCTCCAGGGCTGAGGACCGAACTCGGGGCCTTGCACATGCTAGGCAAGCGCTCTGCCGCTGAGCTAAATCCCCAACCCCTGTACGTGTCTATTTTAATTAGGATAAAAAAAAGCATCCCGTTTAAAATGTAAAAGTTGGGGACTGGAGCGGTGGCTCAGTGGTTATGGTGTTTGCCTGGCATGCCCAAGGATATGGGTTTGAACCCCAGCACCAAGTACACAATGAAGTGCTGGAGCAACAAAAACCACACGAAAAACTAAATAAAACTGATTCTCTTTCTCTCTTTTTTTTTTTAAATATGTAATTTTGAAATTTTTATCAAAAAACTTTATCAAAAGTTTGATTTTTATTATTCTCTTGGTCTTTTTTTATATTTCAAGAGTCTTTTTTTTTTAAGCGAGTGGGAGAGAAAGAGAATCAGTTTTGTTTAGTTTTTCAACTGGTTTTTGTTGCTCTGACACTTAGCTGTGTATGTGGTATTGGGGTTTGAAGACGACAGGCAAGCGTGACACCGCTGAGCCTCTGCCACACACAGCTCTAGATGGATGCTAGGGCTTCTGTAGGAAATGAAAGGGCAGCTGGGGAGAGTGCTTGCAAGGCAACTCTAATCCCTCAGCTCTCCTCAGAATATTTATTGTGTTAAAACAAGGGGTTTCCAATCACCTTGAATTAATCAACTTATCTGCACTTTCGAAAACTGGTATGGGCCAAAAAACTTGTTAAAGATAATAAAAAGCAACTATTATCTGGTGGGCAGGGACAATCTTGTTGGCAAGAAGCCACCACTTAAGCCCCTATTTCAGAAGTCTTTTTTAAATTTTTTTTATTAAGGAGTTGATTTATTGTACAATCATAAATGCATATAAAGTAACAATATGATATGCATATATTCTTAAACCAGAATCACCCCACATCGCCCACACCCCAGTCTCTCAAATCTTCTGTATTTTTCCCCCTACAAACAATACAAATGCTTTAGGTTGTAAATTTTCCAGAATCAAATGATTGCGTAAGTGTTATTTGGATTCTCTGGGGGGTAAAGAGTGTGCTGCTTTGTTGATTGTCTCCCTAGATCCCTCCCTATCCTGCCACCCTATTTTCCCTCTCCCACCTATCCCCATCCCTGCTACGAATCTATGGCTGCCCTAGATTATGTGTTGCTACGCCTTTGCTGGGTCTAATACATTAGACTGACCACCCTTCACACAGGCCTGGGTTAACTCCAGCTCCCACAAATGAGTGAAAACATTTGACCCTTGCCTCTCTAGGGTTTGGCTAACTTCACTCAGCATGATTTCTTCCATCGCCATCCATTTACCTTTGAAGACCCTAATATTGTTTCTAATTGCTGAGTAGAATTCCATTGTATATACGTATACAGTCTTTGGATCCATTTATCCAGTGAGGGGCATCTGGGTTGGTTCCGTAATTTAGCTATTGTAAATTGAGCTGCTATGAACATAGATTTTGCTGTGTTGCTGTAATGTGCTGATTCCAACTCCTTTGGGAAAAATACCCAGAAGAGGAATAGCTGGATCATATGGTGGGCTCATCCCTAATTTTTTGAGGATTCTCCACACTGCTTTCCAGAGGGGCTGTACCAGTCTGCAGCTCCACCAACAGTGTGCTAGTGTGCCTATCTCTCCACAGCCCCTCCAGCATCTTTTATTGTGTGTATTATTCATTTTTGCCAATCTGACTGGAGTGAGGTGAAATCTTAATGTAGTTTTGATTTGCATTTTGCTGATTACTAGTTATTTAGAGCACTTTCTCATAGATTCATTGGCTTGCTCAATGTCCTCTGTTGAGAAGCTTCTATTTAGCTCTTTGGCCCAATTATTGATTAGATTTTTTTTAAAGAAAAGTGAGAGAGAGAGAAGAGAGAGACAGAGAGAATCAATTTTTATTGAGTTTTTCGCATGGCTTTCATTGCTCTGACACTACTTAGTTGAGTACGTGGGTGCTGGGGTTTGAACCTGTGTACTTGCGCATGCTGGGCAAGCGCCGTAACTGCTGAGCCAAACTCCCAGCCCCAGATTGTTTTTTGTTTTGTTTTGTTTTGTTTTTTAAAGAGCGAGGGACAGTGAGAGAGAGAGAGAAAGACAAAATCAATTTTTTATTTAGTTTTTCATGGACTTTCGTTGCTCACACACTTCATTGTGTACGTGGTGCTGGGGTTTGAACCCGCGTACTCGCGCATGCAAGGCAATCTCGGTAACCGCTGAGCCACCGCTCCAGCCCAGATTGTTTTAATATTAAGTTTTTTGAGTACTTTGTACATTTTGGAGATTAGTCCTCTGTAGGAAGAATCACGGGCCATGATTAGTTCCCATTCTGTAGGTTGTCTCTTGATAATTCTGACCCATTCCTTGGCTCTGCAGAAGCTTAAAAAAAATAAAAGGCAGCGGCCTGCCTCCCTCGTCTTCTGATCTGTTCTCAGTAGGATTTTTCTTTTTCACTTGGTACCGCTTTTCACTGTTTGAATTTTACTCTTGCCAGGTACTTGGATCTTCTTTTAAAATCACAGTACTGAGAGGGCTCGGGATGCAGCTTGGTGGCAGTACTCTCGCCCAGCATGTGACAGATCCCAGGTTCCATCTACAGCACCAAAAAAGAAAACAAAAAAAAAATTGCTGCCGTGTTGGACAGTGACGATTTGGTGAGTGTGTCTTACTGTCTCCGTGCAGAAACGGTTTAAGGCAGGTTCTAGGCACCAAGGTCAGGATTTCCAACCCCTGGTTTGGCCTCAGTGCCAGCAACAGTACTGTCACGGCATGGGTGTAGGTGCTCTGCGCTCTCGTGCCCCTGACTCTGGGCAACAATGGGCTGAGCTGGAAATAACCAGCAACAACCACAGACCAAGTGTCTGTGTGCAGCATTTCATTAAGTCGTCTTTTAAACTGGAGGGTCTTTAGTGAGGATAAGTAGGGGAGATAAGTGTGTTGTGTGTGTGTGTGTGTGTGACCCTCTTTTTATTTATTTATTTTGAGAGACAGAGAGAGAGAGAGGAGAGGGAGGGAGAGAAAAAGAGAGAACCAGTTTCTTTATTTTTTCATCTGGCCTTTGTTTCTTGGATACTTAGCTGTGTATGAGGTGCTGGGATTTGAACCTGGGTCTTCACACATGCCAGGCGAGCGCTCCAACCACTGAGCCACCCCTCCAGGCCAAACCCTAATCTTAAACTTTGAAACCCAAAATGCTTTAAAATCTGAAGGTTTTTCAGCTCAGACATGACTCCACAACTGGAAAATTCTCCACCATGAAGCCACACAGAAAATTATTTAAGATGTTGCACAAAATGACCTTCAGACCATGCAGGTAAGATGCATAAGGTAGTTCAAATCCAGCCTCACCAACTTAGTGAGACTCTGTCTCAAAAGAAAAAATAAAAAGGGCTGGAGATGTGGCTCAATGGTTAAGCGCCTGTGACTTCAATTCCTGGCGTGTGCGCGCACACACACACACATACACACACAAAAGAGGCACATGAAACATAAATGAATTTCAGTTTTAGATTTGGGTCCCGTACCCAAGATATCTCATTGTGTGTGCAAATATTCTAGAATCTGAAAAAAAATCGGAATAAGAAATACCTCCGGTTGGAAGCATTTTGGATAACGAATTCTTAACTTGTATGTGTGTATATAATGTATGTGTGTGTCATTTGTGTATGGATAGGGAAATCTATTGAAGAAATTGATTCACAGAATTGACTCACAGAATTGTGAAGGGTTGGCAAGTCCAAAATCTGATTTAACCAACAGGCTGCAGACCTGGGTTTGACCAGAGGCTGTCTACTGGCTGAATTCTTGCCTGCTACATAAGAAGACCTTCAACTGTTTAGACAAGGCTCATCCATACTGTGGAGCGTCATCTGCTTTATTCAAATTTTGCCGATTTCAATGTTAATCTCATATGTGCATATAAATGTGTACACAATGTATAATACACACACACACACACATGCACGCACACACACACAAAGTTGAGAATTCCTGATCCAAAATGTGTCAGCTGTGTTTCAAATTTCAAATTTTTTTCAGATATCTTGGGGAAGGGACCAGCTGGGTACGTTGGCCCAGCAAAGCCAACAATAAAGCATCAATAAAGTAGGTTCTGTCACGGGGAACCCAAGCGGGGCATCCATGACGTGGCATCAGCCTTGGATAACTATGTATATATACACTTGTTTTTGATTATTTGACAATGATTCCCCTTCAATTGTAACTCCAGATTCATCTAATAAAAAAAAAACCATGCATTTCCCAACAACAACAACAACAACAAAAATAAAATAAAGTAGGTTCTGGACCAAAAGACGTTTCTCTCAGTCAGCTGATCGGATATTTCTCATAAGCCATTGACTCAGGAGGTGCCAGTGTGCCAGAAGAGGGCACACTCAGGGTCTGTCCCCATTGCAAGTCGTCCTCAATCTTTTTCTTTTTTTTTCTTTTCAGTGTTGGGAATCAAACTCAGGACCTCCCACATGCTAGGCAAGAGCTTTACCACCGAGCCACACACCTAGCCCACATCCTCGACTTTTTAATGTGTACCTTTTGCATAGGCTACAATTTGTAATTCATATGTGATTAACTCAAAACTGCCTTTCCAGGCTGGATATGAGCTCTGGTACATCGACAAATGGACAAACATTTCAAAAAGTCTCACGGTTTTCATTTTTTTTCATTTTAAAAAGTAGAAGACACTAAACAACTCTGACAAATTATGCAAAACAGAGGAGACAAAGAGCTCCCATTGGGCTTAAGCTGGAGAATATGTTTATGGACTTCTGCTCAGAATTGAACTGTTCGTTTCATATCATTTTTCCCACCAGAGGGTTTTTGCTGTTTTTTTGTTTTGGTTTGGTTTTGGTTTTTGGGATGGGGGCTCACTATTTCCCAGGATGACTCGAAACCCCTGGGATCAACCATTCCTCCTGCCTCCAGCTCCCATGCAGCTGATACTACAAGCAAATGCCACCACACCAGGCTGATCACTCACACTAGCTTTGAAGTATCTTGAGAACAGGGCTGGATTCTTGAGCTTTGTGTTACAGGCGTTAAGTACTCAGCCTGGTAGGGAGTATTTGCACAATCGAGAATTGCTAACTGGAGTTTTAAAACTTGATTCTCGCCTACCAGTCTTGTGTATTCTTGTTTATTATGGAGGATTCACATTTTCTTCCAATTTTTAGCGCATGCACACTGCAATTGGAATTATTCTATGCATCACACATCCCCCCGCCAATTGCATCTCATTACTTTAAAAAAAATTTTTTTTCTGTCCTAGAAATTGAACTCGGGGCCTCTTACATGGTAGGCAAGTGCTCTACCACAGAGTGACGTCCCTAGCCTTTTTTATTGGTACCAGGGATTGAACCCAGAGGTGCTTCACCACTGAGCCACATCCGCGATCCTTTTTACTTTTTATTTTGAGACAGGGTCTCATTAACTTGCTTAGGAAGCTCCGCTAAGTTGCTGAGGCTGGTCTTGAATATGTAATCCTCCTGTCTCAGCCTCCCAAATCTCTGGGATTATTGGTATGTACCACTGCAACTGGCCATCTCTAGCCTTTTTGTTTTTTATTTTGAGGCAGGGTGTGTGATGTGGGTGTAATGCTGGGGATTGAACTGGGGGTGCTTTATAAGAATAAGACAAGAACATATTTTCTTCCCTATTTAGCTTAGCTCTAGAAACTTGGACAAAGCTATCTAAGATGAGAAAGATATACACAAAGAAAGGGAAGATGTAAAACCATCGTATTTTTCAAATGAAGTGAAAATCACTTCAAAATTACTAGGGACAATAACCAAAAACAGCACAGAAACAAGACGTGACACAAATTAATGCATTAGAATTTTCATTTTTACAACGACGTATCTCTCATCTTTGGGATTTCTACCCACTTCTTTTTTTTAAATTTCTATTCTTTAGCAAAGTTTCAGAATTTTATTATGAAGCTGTAGGTCCTGAACACTTCTAATTATTTTTTCCACAGGTATTTTAAAGTGTTTATCATGATCATGAGTGGAATCATTTTTTTGTTAGTTTATTTGCTTTTTTGTTCTGTCATGCTTAAAATAAGGCCCTGCTGAGTGTCCTGATTTTGAAACCAGTGAATGGATTAACTAACTTCTAGCTCTTTCGAGTCTGCTTTATCACTGTTTCCGTTTTACCTCACTTCCCAAATAACTAACCAAGCAAGTCAGCCTTTCCCGGAAAGAAGAATGAGGGAAAACCTCAAAGAGCACCCATGCAACCTCCTAACCAGTAATCTTTCTTTCTGTTTACAAGGAGGCCCAGTGACCTACGGCCAATGTGGAAACCATGTCAAGAGAACTGATTACTCCAAGAACTGATGAATTCCTGCACCCACTGGCTATGCCTAAACTTAGACGCCCCAGAAACCCTTAGAAGCTTGTGACCCCTAGCAAATAGAACTTGCGGGAAGGTCCTCCATCTGTCACCTGCTGGCCTTGTTGCCATTAAAACTCCTTCTACTCCCATTTCTCTGCCTCTTGAGACTTGGCCTCATCTGGTGGCAGAGGGACCAGACCTCCCCAGTTACAATCCCAATGTAACTTGCTGGGAATTGTCCTTAATTTCCATTTTTCACTCATAAGCATCTGCTATTTAAAATCACTGATGTTAGAGGTCCACCACATGAATACAGCATTAATGTTTTGTTTAAGAACAGTTAAGGGGCTGGAGTGGTGGCTGAGGGGTTATGATGCTTGCCTGGAATGCACAAGAACGCAAGTTCAAACCCCAGCACCACATACAAAAAAAATTGTTTCTCTCTTCTCTCTCTCACCGTCCCCTCTTTCCTAATAAAAGAAAGTTTAAACATTTATTTTTTCTGGCTCTTAGGTTGTTATGCTGTTCTTTTTCAAAGAGAGAGGGACATCGAGAGAGAGAGAGAATCAATTTTATTTAGCTTTTCATGTGACTTTCATTGCTTTGACACTTCATTGTGTAGGTGGTGCTGGGATTTGAACCTGTGTCCTCATGCATGCCAGGAAAGGGCTGTAACTGCGGAGCCAGTGCTCCAGTCCCTTTCCTCTTTTTCTTTATTCTTTTCTTTATTTTTTTAAGGGCTGAGGACCGCACTTGGGGACTTGCATGTGCTAGGCAAGTGCCCTGCCACTGAGCTAAATCCCCAACCCCTTCCTCCTTTTCTTTTAAGATATCTCTTTTTCTTTATATGGTTCTGGGGATTGAACCCAAGGCCTCATTCATGCAAGGTAAGGGCTCTACCCCTGAGCTACACCCCCAGACCCTTTTATGATATCTTAATTTAGGTAACTGCCTGAAAGGCGTATCAAGGTATTTTAAACTTAGGCAGTAAAACAAATCACTGTTTCCCAGCACACAGCACAATTAGTATTTGGTTACAGAAGTTTCTGCTAATCATAACCTCCAATTTCAGATGTCCAGGCTCAGAACAGTAGAGTTATTCTGGTTATATGTTACTTTTTTT
>PVKS010043553.1:0-14802 GCA_004027875.1 Aplodontia rufa | reverse complement strand
AAAAAACAAAACAAATATGACTTTGAGATGAACGCAGAGTGACTCTGAACCCAGCACATTTTTCCGCTGATTAATCATCAATTTACTATTATTATATCACTTAAGTACTAGATGGCCTCAACACATTCTATGTTTAGGTGTTACATATTTGTTCTACTTATTCTTTTGTATTGGAGGGATTTTTCATTTCAATTTAAATCACTAGTACTTTATTTCAATGGTTATTTCCAGAACTAATATTCATGCTTCCTAAATAACATTTAGGTACTTGTCAGAATAAGACAGGGACCTCATTAATAGTTCATAGTATAAATAAAATAAAATAAACATCATTCCACCTGACTATCAGACAGTTTTCTTACTGATAATAGCTGCAGAGCCCTGCATTACTTCAAATGTTGTTTTAATGAACATTTTTATGCACAAAGTAATGAAAATTATAAAATTTATTTTCTTTTAAAATTTGTGTTTCCTTTCATTTTTCAGTCTCAGGTTATTAACCTTACCATGATAGCAGGTGGCCAACATGAAAGAGTGAGCAGATTCTTCACTTTCCAATATCCTAACACACTACCTACTCCTGTGGATTACATTTCTTGTAATGTACTGTATCATCACATGGCTTTGTGATAAGCTAATGATATGAAACAGACAAGGACAAAACTATGAAGCTTTATGTGCTTAACCTCTGCCTAAACATTTTTGTTTGGTTTTCAAAAATAATTGAAGGAAACATTTTAAATAGTTTCTATTGTAAAGAGGTAATTAATTTTATCATACTCAAAATATGACTTTATTCTATTATTATTTTCTTTCCTGTGCATATTCATATAGCACATATGGAGAACAATTTCAAGCCATTCAAGAGAGCACACTGGAAAGCAAGGTGTCAGCATTATGGCAATAGACTTCAGATGACCAAGATCTTAATTTACTCAAATCCAACTGAAGCCAATTGTTCCATGATACACATAAAATGCATTCTAGAGGAACAACAGACAGAAGGACAAGCACTCTCATTACACACAGAGATGTCTGAAATTATGGTGTGTTGAGCATCAAGTTAACAGGTTTCTACGTGATATTTATTTAAGTAAAATCTGTGCCTCCATGTTTTATGTAAGGATAATATATAAAACAATATGTAGTGGAAAATGCATAGTCAAATTTTCACAGGAGATTTGTACACTATGGCGGACACCAGAGTTTTCATTATCAGAATTCACTCCTAGCTTTCCTATCACTTGTCCTTCACTACCAAGATTTGACCTCTAAGTTTTCCAGTTTCCATCTTCCTACAGTTTAGGGGAAGGCATTGATATGCCTCATAGTCAGTGAGATGCAAGCTGTAATTGCTGGGCAGACAGGTACTTTCCTGAGGGAGGGAGGACAGGGAGGGATCTAGGGAAACAATTAACAACGTAGCATAATCTTTGTCCCCCTGAGAATCCAAATAATACTTATGCAGTCATTTAATTCTGGAAAATTCACAATCTAACTATTGATTTCCCTTGTAGGGGCAAAATACAGAAGAATCAAGAGACTGGGGGGTGAGTGATGAGGGGGTAATTTTGGTTTAAGGACAAATGCATATCATATTGTTACTTTATATTCATTTATGATTGTACAATAACTCAACTCCTTAATAAAAATGTTTTAAAAATAAAATTAAAAGAAATAAATGAATAAATAATTTAAAAAAAGACTATGCTAGGCATGACAGGCACAGCCTCCTAATAAACCAGGATTCCTAGAGAACTGTGACCTGGAATGCCTGAATATTTACTCTCTGATATGTGAGAAAAGCAAACCCCAGTGGTATTCAGATTTTCTGCATTTTTTTGCAGTTGAAAGTGTTTTTAGTTAAGCACAATTAGACATTCAGGAGTGGCTGTGTACCTGAGCTCCTGTTCATAGATCTCTCTTTCTGTGGCATGTAGCAGATACATGCATATTCACCTGTGAGAAGGATTCATGTGTACCATGCATGCTTACTCTTCCCGTGCTCTTATCCACTTTAGGTCATCTCACCCAGATCTCGTGCTTTCCATTTGCCAATAACTTCCAAATTACATCGCATTTCACCCAGATGCTTCCACAAAATGCATATCATATATCAATTTACCTATTTTACATTTCCAGTTGGATTTCCAATATGTATCTCAAATTCAACATATCCCAAATTAAGCTTCTGATATCTATTTCTCTTCCTCAATATTACCATTCTAATGAATACCATGGCTATTTTTTCAGGCTTAAAATCTCAGTATGATCCTTAACTCTTTCATACAAATTACATAAAATCTATTAAAAATCCAATGCAAAGGATATGAAATTGAAAAGTTGAAAAGATACATTGCTGGATTATTCACAATAATCGAGATATGAAATCAACCTGAGAGTCTATCAAAAGATGAATAGATAAAGTGTAATACATGATGGAATACCATTCAGCCATAAAAAGAAAGCCATGCTAATTTTGGAAACATGGATAATCCTGGAGGATATTGTTTGAAGGGAAGTAGGGGTGGCACAGAAAAACAAATACGGTATGATCTCACCTACACCTGTGATCTTAAAATGTTCAACTTGTAGAAACAGTAGCAGAGTGATTAAAAGAGTCTAGGGCAGTGGAAGGGGTGACTAGAGGTACATTGGTCAAAGGTGCCAAAATTGCAGTTAGAAAAATCGATTTTGGGGGGTCTATTGCACAATATGGTGACCACATTTAGTAATAATATAGTGTTGAAAAAATCTGAGAATTCACATCCCTGTAACAACTATGTAAGATAAAAGATATGGCAATTAGCTCAGTTTACCCATCCCACAAGGTAAGTACATTTAAAACATTGCATTATATAATACACATATACAATTTTATTTGTAAAAATAAAAATAAAATAAAACATTAAAGAAAAATCCACTCAGAGTATGAGAGGAGAGATGTAGACAGTATGTCAACAGGTACTGTCATAGTGAGATAGGAGAAAGAAGTCCCAGCACTGTATTGCTACCTGAGTGACTACAGATAACAAAAATGTCCTATATATTTCAAAACAGCTACAAGAAATGATCTTGCACACTTTCACCACAGATGATAAATATTTACTCTGATTTGAAATATATCATATGCATGCATTGAAAATCACATAACGCCTCTTAAAGATGTGCAATTTATATATATATATATAAATGATATATATATCAATGAGTAATTGATATATATAAATAAAAGAAATGCCTATTTGATTTTTTGCTTCTAAATAACTTGACAACTAAGAACCACTGTTTCTTCTTCTCTGCTGTCCAAGACACCATGGTCTCACCTTCATGATTGCTTTAGCTTACTTAGTGGTTTTCTTCCCTTTCCCCTTGAGCCTCTATACGCTCCACACAATGGAACAGAGTGTCCTAGTGAAGTGACCATCTGTTGGTCCACATGTTACCATCTCCAGGTGCTACTGCCAAGAGCCCCCTGGTCCTCCTCCCTCCCAATTTCCCATTGAACTTCAGATCCTTCTACTTTCCCTCTAGTTCATTAAGCCCCAGCAACAGGCGGCTCTGTTCTGGATCTTGACCTGACTATGGAATCGGGAACTTCATAATTGCTGCTCCTCTGTATGGCAAGCTTTTCCCCCAAAACCTCTCAATGCCAGCTCCTTCACTTCCTTCAGATGGTTACTGGAAAGTCTCATTGTCAGCATCTGCTACTGTGCACATTCCTTGATCTCCCAGAGGAACATACTCACAGCAACATATGATATCCCTCCCGTTGCTTTAACTTTTCCTCTTAGCACTTGTTTCCAACTCATGTAAAACACGTTGTTATTCACTTTTTTCACTGTGCCCACACTAAAGTGTAAATTCTATGCCAGTATGATCATTATTATAGTTTCAATGCCTAGAATAATAATCCCCATGACTATTTGTTAAATGATCGCTAAGTAGGTGGGAATTAAAAAGGACCACAGCAACTTTGTTCTACCTATACCTGTGAAATATTAATAACAGGCTCAAATAATGCACCTGGGTTAAGTTTAAGCATGACAACCTAAACAAAAAATATCTTGAAACTTGTTTATCAGAATAGTCCTTTGAGTTCTTTGGTTAGACTTCTTGGCTATGGTAAAGGCAAGTTATGTAAATAATTAGTTTTGGTCTGGAACATAGGCTCAGGGGTAGTGGGCTTGCTTGGTAGGCAAGGATCCTGATTCGAACCCCAGTACCATACACAATTATCTGAAAAACTAAAGCCAGATGAAAAAAAAATTAAATTGATTTTATCTCCCTCTCTCTCTCATCCATGCTCTGTCTTTTAAAAAGTAATTAGTTTTTATTATGTTGTGATATATTAAATAAGTTTAAATCACAGCCAGGTAAAGAATAAAGGTGATTTAAAATACAGTGTATTAATAGAAATTTTGATGTGTGCTCAAGTTGACATATCAGATGATTGTCACTGCCAAGAGCATTTCACTCACAGTTCCTAGACGGCAGGACTTGCTACTCCTTAGGGGGACACACCAAGGTTACAGTGAGGCACAGGGGGCAGGAAGTACTGTGGGCAAGAGCCTTAATTGTGCTTTCTGTGGATATGAATGGAAGGTTTGGGGTAAGAAGTATTAACATCTGCTAGATCGAATAATTTTAGCAAGCTCTGGGACAAGAGGCTCAAGCAGCAGTTCTCTGGTACCTGGACCTGCAGTGACCAGGGCAGTTTGGAGACTGGCCATACTGTGAATGTTGATAAGCAGGGTGGCTGGGAATGTGGACTGGAATGGCTGTATTTCATTTCAAAAGTGCTCACCTGGGAGGAGTACTCCAGGAGCAGGGAACATAAAACAGGTAAGTGGCAGGCATAGGTGACTGAGACATGTTACTGGGTCATTCAGAAGATGCCTGTCTAGGATATACATGTAGGGCAAGAAGAAAAACCATCAAGTTCATAGAACTGGAAGTATGGTCAGTGCGCCCAGCTAATTAGCCACTTAACATAATATTATAAATGAGTTACAAATTCTTCAAGGTTTGGCCAAAGCTCTCAACTTATTCCATTTCATGGAATCATCCAGGTAGTTCACAAGATTTATATATACTGATCATAAGATATTGATAAACAAGGTTAAACCCCAAATTAAGTTTTTAAAGCAGTTTCTCACACTGCATGTCATTTAATCAATTTTCAGAATCTGAAGTATATTTTCTATCTTCATTTTCATGAAAGAAAGAACTAAGGCACAGAAAAAATTTCTTTTAGCTGAATGTAGTGATGCAAGCCTGTAATCCCAGTGTCAGGGGAGGCTGAGGCAGGAGGATCACAAGCTTGAGGCCAGCCTCAAAAGCTTAGTGAGACTATCCTCATCTTAAAGAGGTTGTATCTCAAAATAAAAAATAAAAAGTGGGCTGGGGATGTGGTTCAGTGTTATTGGTATTGGGGATGTGGTATTGGTATCCCCAATACCACACATAAAATAATGGTTTTCTGTTGTCCAGGTGTCCAAGATCATAGCTAAGTATTGAGCTACATCATAGAAACCCTCAAAAGCTAGTCCTTTATAAAACCTAAAAGTAAACATGGAATCATTTCCTACTTGCTAACTTGTGTAGCTTTGAGTTAACCACTGAAGTTGCTAATTATTGAAAAACATGAGTTTTGTGCTTCCTAGTTGCTACTTAAAATTGGCAAGCTCCTAGAAAGCATTAAGAAGGACGGAAAAGGTTCAATGCTTAGGATGTAGGAACCAACTCAAGAAGAGTTAGACACACATTCTGGTGCATTTCAATGCAGAATCAGAGCCATTACGTAAGCTCCCTGAAAAACTGCCTTCCAAAACACAAGCTGATAGAAGACATGCCCGTCATTTCACCTTGCATCCTCTGGTGCCCTTATTTCCAGTTTGCCAATGCATTCATGTTCTCCTGTGCTCTGTTGCCGCTCTTGTTAAAATACACTGAAACTTACGAGGAAACCATCATTCTTCTACCTTGTTTGGTAAACTGCTAGGTAGTTCTCTGATCCTTTCTTTTTTCAGTTTTTGTGCTTATCAATAGGAACAATAGAAATTTGGGTTTGGGAGACTGTACCAATGCAATTTTGGAATTAAAAGCACCCATATGCTGTATCTGTATAAAATATTCTTAAAAATATACTGTTCTTCTAATCAAATAGTGTTGACTACTTGATAAGAATCATCTTAAGTATAATTATTGTTCCTTCTCTTTATCCATAGTAACCATTCTAAATGCCAAGAGAGACACACCAAAGTTTACGTATTCTGATCTGTACAACTCCGGCAGGTTAAGTATCTCCACCAGGCTGAGTTTACTGATGGAAACGTCTGGTCCCAATTGCTGGTTGCTCTGTTGTGCTTTCTGCAGATGACAGAAGGAAACTTCTCTTCCTGACAAGAGACGGAGGATTTCTGCCAGATGAGGTGACATTGTGTTCACTCAATAATGATACAAGGCCCTGAGGTCCTTCAGCACGAAAGATAACAAAGAAATCCTCATTAGCTAACTGAAGAAGAATGAAGGTCATACCACAGGGAGAATGTCATGCTTACATGTCACCTAGAACATTTGTTCTTCATTAATTCTGCAAACCCAAGCTGGGCTATCATCGAGGAGCATTTTAATATTCTGTCCTCTGTCAGAAATAATGGTTAGGGTGTTTGTTTCTTCGGTAATGTACGTAAGAGGACATTTTCTGAACATTTGCCTTCACATCAATGAATTCAAATAATGTTTTAGGACACAATATGATTAGATTTAATATTGGTAATAACAGCTTAGATTTCTCAGATGAAATAAATGAGGACCATAGTCATCTATTCTAAGGAGTTCATTATATAAATTTATAAAAACACTATCATTCTTAGCGATGAAAGTGTACAAAGTCCTAGTTTAGTGATGGTCTTGGATTTAAAAAGTGCTTATTTATAGGAAGAGAACTTTAAATCACTCCATCTACAAAACATTCCCTAATGGTGAAATTTAACACAATCATTACATCAGTTGTATGTAAAAAAATCTTTTCTATTGCAGCTACTTACATCTATAATTTTCTTATTAGGGTTATATAAAAGAGCAAAAGTAGAGTTATAATCTGAGGTGCAATAATAACTTTTGGAAAGGTACATATTCTTGCTTCTTCTGTCAAAGTTATTTGGTAGTTTGATGATACACTCTTTATTCCATAAACTGAGAGCGTGTTCTCTTCCACAATGGTAAAACACTCCAAAGTCTTTAGTAGAAAATGTAGGAGCATGTTTCATATAAAAGATAATAAATCAGATATTTCTGTTGATGGGAACATATTCTTCCCTAGATTTTAAAATAATTTTAATTATCAACTGTACTAGAGAGGCCTAAAGTATGTGTCATGTTTCTGTGAAGTAATACACTCTTAAGCATTAGGACAGTCCAAGTCACAAACAAATGCAAAATACCTTTTATGATTTGGATATGAAGTGTCGAAATATTCATGTTAGGCAATGCAACAATGTTCAGAGGTGAAATGATTAGATTATGAGAGTTTTGAACTCATTGGACTCATTGGTGGAGTAATCCATTTAATAGGATAATAATGTTATTGGTACCTGTAGGTACTTGTACACAGGCGGGCATGACTGCAAGAGGTCCCTGGCAGCACACCATAGGGGATTATGTTTTGTCTCTGGCTCCTCCCACTCTCTCTGGCTCTCTGCTTCCATGCTGCCTGGAGCTGAGTATGTTTCCCCTCCCAAACTCTTCTCTCATATATCATATTCCCGCTCACTTCTTCCCCAGAGCAATAGAAGCAGTCAACTTTGGACCAAATCTTCGAAACTAAGTCCAGAATTAACTTTTCCTCCTCTAAGTTCTTCTTGTAATATATTTTGGTCACAGGAATGCAAAGCTGACTAACATAATAACTATGGTAACATCATGTACAGTAAGACCCATGCATGAATACTCTAATAATATAAAACTTCAAAGTCATTATTCTAACCATTTTAAAAATAGAAGACAGAAGATAAGCAATAATTCTAATAAAATTTGATATACAAGTACAATTTTAAGGTCACTGTTCTATGACTATCTCACAGAAACATTTGATTAACTTCTTTGAGAAACTCAAGAGGGTCAACAAATATAGAAGAACATAGCTGAAACAGTTCTTAAATTTAGCAAAGATGTAAAAATAAAGTATTTAACAGCATAGTCTCCAAGTGTGTTTTTAAAATAAAATGGCTCTGTATATTAATTTGAATTATGATAAACGGAAATCACATAAAAATAAAAATGATATTATATAGTATAAATACATATGAAACAGGTTTTAGCTATGAAGTATATGAGGGATGAATGAGTTCAAGACGAAAATTTTATTGATACTAATAACAGTAGTCACTGAGCCATTGATAAGTTAATAGAAATAGCTTTGTTGCCAATGATCTTTGAGTTTTATACAAGATTTAATTTATAAAAGTACCCCAAAAGCATATCTTCTAATAAAACATCAGTGTTCAGAATTAAAAGTCAGAAAATATCTACTACAGGAAAAATCTTACATACATAGTGAACATTTATGTATATACATACATAGCCATATATGTGGGTACACATATGCATCTATTACATATCTACTTGTACAAATATACATGCTAGTCATTTGCAAAAAGAATGATTGAGTTGGTAACCTCTTATTCATTCCACTTGCTTTTGAAATAATGGTTTAGTATAGAAATTAACCCTGTTCATTTTGATGCCTTCCACTTATGTAAAACTATTCAACTCCCCTTTTCCTGCCACAGAGAGTCAAGGTCAAACCCTGAGGCACAGTCGTCTCTCATATATCAAGCTGTATGTCTAATGAAAGTCAACAAATACATCCTCCTGCTGTAGTTTTCCACTGAATTTCACTTGCCTGTGATGCTATTTGCAAGTCAATGGAAGAGCCAGGTTCATTTCCTTTTCCTCCATCAAATGTTGGAATACAGTGATTGATAGATGAGTGGAGATAAGATATAACCATATGTGGTAAAGCTGTGGCTCTGCATTTGCACACCTTCTTTTTATGCTCTTATTGTTATTTGAAAATTCACTTAAAAAATCATTAGTCTCCTCACCTTACTATGCAAATGCTTAATCTTATAATTTTATAGGAAAAAATACAGAAGTAAAAGGAGAACCCAAAATCAAAGCAGTTTTATCATCCAGATTAAAACAAAGAGTGTTTTAGTCTAAGAAATGTTTTAATTGAAATTATGCATGTTTATGTATGCCGATATATTACTAATTATTATTTTACACATATTTCACTTATTTCAAGGAACGTAAACACTATAACATAATTTCACTTTGCAAACTGACTTCTGACCTGTATCTCAAAAGAGGAAATATTTCAGGCCAAAACTCTTTGTAGTATTATGATAGTAATATTTCTCCACTTTCCTTGTTTTCGCTCCCTGAAAATTTAATTTGTGTAGATTACCAAATATTCATAGCTGAACATTCTGCATCAAATGATGTTTTTCTTCTCATTCTTTTCTCTGTCTACTTTCATTTAAGAATCCCTCTTTTCCAAAAATGCTTGAAAAATAATGCCCTGAACAGCTTTATTTATGTATGAAAATATCATTCTCTAATCCTTTAACCAACAACCAAAAATCAAGTGTCTTAACTCCTTTCCGCAAACTGAATTTGTATGTATCATCCCTTCTCATTCTCTCCCCACATACCCTGTCTCCCTTTCCTGCCATCTCCCTCCCTTTACACACACACACACGGAACATAAGTATAGTCACACACAGTTGTCAGCCTACCTTATAATACACACCTGCTGTAGATCAGATAAGTCACATGGCTTGGATTATCGAACTTTGCCCTGACCAGAAGGAGAAGGAGCACTGAAGGGGACATTTTTCATTCTTTAACCTGAGGTCAAATGTCTTCTTGTCACCTTTCTTGTCTTTGTTGCTAGCCAGTTGGTTAAATGTCTTCTTAATTCCAAATTGCCTGTTTCATATATCTTTTATAGCTCTATTTATCACAATTTTTCAATCACTTGGAAAGCTACCCAAAAACAAAGCATATTACTTGATACCTTATTCAACTTTCTATACCACAAACCTAGTAAAACACTTGCTCCATCATAATTCCTTAAAATTCCTTGAACAAATGAATTTAGATGTCTGAATCCTTTACATGTATTTCATCCCTGATCTTTTTCACATATATCATTTTATGACAAAATGGTTTTCTCATTTATTTTCATAGTGCATCAATCTCTCTTATTTTATTACGACTTGGAACTTGATTTTGTATTATTTTTCTGAGAACCTCATTCTCTTGCTAACACCTTCCATGTATTGTTAATTATTAATTTTAGTTCCTTCCATTTTAAAGTGTATCATTTGAGACAAGAGTTTTCAGTTGGATTTAGCGCTCTAAACCAGTGCTTCATTTGATCATCTTGTTACTAAAGTCTCAATATTTAGGAAAAGCATGTGTTGGCCTGTGCTCAGGGTACATGATTTTATTGTTTTGCTTTTATGCTTTTCATCTTACAGGTGCAAAGATTCTCCCTAGATATGTCACCAAGGAGAGGTTGCTGCTCTTTCTGGTGCTTAATTAAATGTCTCTTTTCCCCTTCTTCTTCTCCCTTGTCTTTATTCTCTTTTTTTCATCAGTATTTGAGGTTTTTTTTTATTAGAAGTATATAGAGATACAGTTGAGGGGAAAACATTATCAAAACAGTAGCAATCAATGGATATAAACTTTGTTATCCAGGGGTAATGCCAAAACATGGATGACCACCTTGGGTTTTACCTGTTGCAGTTTCCCCCAGAAGAACTCATGCGTTAAATGGATAGTTCGTGGAGGAATGACATCGGCTTCTGGGATGCTTCCCCCATCTTCCCAATCTCCAGACTCCTATGAGTTCTTCATATACCCTCCCCTCCATCCCCCTCCCCACACCTCCAAGTATCCTAGAGAGCCATCTCCCTAATGCTCTGAAAGTCATTCAGTTTGAAGTTTTGTTGAAGCCCTACTGCTTCCCCATATATGCTAGCAACCTTGTCTTTATTCTTGTCCATTTTTTTTTGCATCTTTATCTTGATGCACTAACTATAGATGATGACACAGCAAAAGACATTTTTCTGTAAAGCAATTCCACTCAAAATGTGGACCATGGAAAATTAGCATTATAATGTTTGGACAATTGGTAGAGAATTTCAGGGCCCATCCCAGACCTATGAAATCAGAATCCATATTTTAACAGTTTCTCCATGATATCTTTATGTACATTAAAGATTAATACTGATCAAGATTAAATTCATTCATTCTTGAGGATTATATTTACAATAGTGGGAAAATGTAATACTATTTTTAAATGTGTCTTTCTGTGCTTCTTGACTCAATAGCTATATTGCTAAAACTGATAAACATAAGTATTCTAAATGCCAAATGTAGGCAATTCTGTGCACATATATAGAATGGGTGTCTTTGTTTAGAAAGATAAATGATATTGCAAAATAAATAAATGTCAACCATGAGACAAGCACTGTCCTAGATTACTGGGCAAAAATTTGCAATATGTACAGTCTCCACCATTACTGAGCTATTGGATCTACGTGGACAAATGTAACAGACTAAATGAAGAATCACAGTGCTATGTGACATCATACAAGTCATCACTGAGGGCAGAAGATAGGAAAGGACAGGACAGAGGAAAGGCAATGTATCTGCATATACAGGGTGAGGGAGGGCTTCCTGGAGGAAGTGATGGATAACCTGTGACCTGAAAGAGGAAGAGGAAGTGAACCTGTTAGAGGAAATGTTCCAGACAGAGGAAATAGGCTAGTGATAGGTTAGAAAGGTTAGAAAGCATATGTTATAGTGTCATGTAACTGCAGTGTGGTGGTGATTTCTTCAAAGGTGGGGACAAGGATAAAGGTCAAAGCCCTTCATGTCTGTGCAAGAGGTCAGATATATCTGGAGAGATTGTACCTCTGCAGGAAAGTAAAAAGAGGAAATGTGGAATCATATAAGTTGTGCGCAGGTTAAATTTTATACCCTCCTTTAAAAACTCCATTTTCAGATAACCACAACTTTGGCTACACACACACACACACACACACACACACACACACACGGAGAGAGAGAGAGGGGTAGAGAGAAAAAGAGAGAATAGAAGATATTATGTCCTTACTAGAAAGACATCTGTAACATCTGGGTCGGGATTTAAAGTATAAGTTATGTTTTCTCTAAACCAAAATTTTACAATATTTGGTTGAGATGCATAGCGGAATTTACTTAATCAATACTCTTCAATTTGTTATGAATATGGTGCACAAATTCATTGGTAAATGTTTTACAATAAAATTATTAGAAGAAAGTAATATTTTCTTCTGAATCATTGATATTTTAATTGCAAAAAGATTTAACTCAGTAGTATCAGCTCTTTAAATGTAGCATATATATACATTATATTTGTTTATTGCAATTAGGGGAATAGTTTGGCACTGAGGGGAGAAAACATAAGGCTTCTACTTCTCTCCGTGCTTTTTTTTTTATGTTTCTTTATTTCTTTCTAAAAGTCTTTGTCCTAGCTGGCATTTAAATGCTATATTTCTTTCCTTATCAGTTTTTTATTCCCTTGATTATACCTTTATTTGTCAACATAATAGGCAAGCAAAATTGATACAATGGAGAGAGAAGGATTTCCCCTCGGGGATGTAGTTTTAAATTTGTATATACCAATATTCAAAATTTCTTTAATTCTTAAAGTGCAAATGAAAAACTTGTATGAACTTTTTGCATGAAATCACTTCTTGAAACTTTTGTAAAACTGGAAGACAATTTACACTGGCAGAGCTGTTCACATTCTCCGTTATTATGTATTATCTTCTTCCATAAATATCTTGTTATTTTTAGTTAATGAATTAATGAGCTGCTCCTTGAAATATGATAATTAACCACCATTTGACTGATAGAAGAAACACATTCTCTGATGGGGAAATGAGAGGCTTTCAGGAATTTTAATCCCCTTTGCAAAGCTTATTTGAGGCAAATATTACTACCCTGCATGCTTTCCCTTGTTAGAGAAAACTGTTTTCAGTTCCATCAATCTCAGTCTATTTATTTAGAAATTACTGAGTTATTAGAGCTGCTGTCTGGTCTCTTGTGTTTAATTTTCACTCCGCATCACATTCAGAAATCCTGGCTGCTGACAAAGTGCTGTGTGGTTCCATTTCTGCATCTTCCAGTTCTATAAAATGAATCTTGCTGTGAAAAATGAAGATTAATGGGCTTCATAATGATTCTCCCCTGCTAAAGGCAATCTGAATAAAGAGGAGAGGGAGGAGTGTGTGTGTGTGTGTGTGTGTGTGTGTGTGGAGAGAGAGAGAGAGAAACAATGAGATAAAAGCACACAAAAAGACTGTAGTTTACTTTGAGTACAATAAACCATAGTGTTATGGTGATTTCTTGAAAAAATTTGAACTTGGAATCACCGCATGACTCAGCAGCTCCAATTCTATATATAGTCAAGAGGAATCTGAATAGGCATTTGCACATCTATGTTTATAGAAGCATTATTCATAAAAACCAAAATACAGAAGCAAACCCATTGCTCATCAATGGATGAATACATAAAATGTGTAGTATACATATGTAGTATACATATGCAATAGAATATTATTGAAACTTAAAAAGGGAAATTTTGATATTTATTACAACATGGAAGAACCCTGAAGACATGCTGAGGGAAATAAACCAGCCACCAAAGGACAAATCCTGTATGCTATCAGTTCTATAAGGTGACCTAGAGTAGTGCAATTCATAGTGGAAGACAATAGAAGAGTGACAGAAGGAGCTGGAGAGGAGGAATAGAAGTTACTGATGATATTGCAGAGTTTTAGATTTGCAAGATGTTTGGTGATAATGGTTGCACAACCACAGGAATACACTTTATCTCATTGACCTATCCACATCAAAAGTGCTTAAAATGGTGAATTTTGTCTTATACATATTTTAGTATAAAATAATGTACAAGAAATGAGCCTACTGAACTAAGTTACTATTTATTGCAACTGTACATTTCAAATATAAGAGACAACCTTTCAAAATATTTGTTTCTTTCTTTTTAAACGAATAATAGTTCATTAAGGGCTTCTAAAACAGATACTAGTCAGCCACAAATTCAGACTTCCTTAGTGAATAAGAACTCTGGATGTCCCAATATATGAGCTCTCTTGAAAATGGACAACTTTGTCTGTCATTTTGAGGCAAATGTCATAGACTCCTGATTTCTCTGAAGCCAGGTTATGATGATTTCAGGCTTTGGACAGGAAGATATTGACATGAGTTGCATTTATACGTTAAAACAGAGGCACAGTTCACACAAAAGTTGATAAATATGGTGTGATGTGTTCAATTGTGGGTTCCAATTGTTGGTTACTTCTTCACTATTCATTATAGCAAATGTCACTACCCAATTTCTTTTGCAAATATCAACTTTAAATGTCCACTCTAGTGTTCTACAAGCATGTTTTTGTAGAGATGGTGACAGCTAACCAAACTGAGATTTTAATTCATTAATTTTAGGTACATAAAAGGGAAGTATTAATGAAGTCACAAATACTTGTGGTTAATGTTCTTGATTGAGGATGAGATTCCCATAAATTAGTGTAACTATAAGGACCCTGATGCTTCCTACCTTTTGGTTTTGAAACTAGAAGTTTTAGTACAAAGTGGAAGCTGTAGTGGCTTTGTTACTATGAAGTATTTATTTTGATCCATATTAAGAAATAATTA
>PVKS010043552.1:0-14805 GCA_004027875.1 Aplodontia rufa | reverse complement strand
GGGCCATGGGGCGGGCAGCCTCCCATGTGCCCGTGAGAAGCGCAGCATTAATCAGACTTGGCGCCAAAGCAGAACCAACTAGAAGCCCAAAGAGCCACCCATCTCCAGGAGATGTCTTTCTTCACACAGTGCCTCTTTTTCTCATTATCTGAGTTTAGCATTTGATTAATTCTCATAATTATAACTCTAAGAAGGAGCCGGAGCTCTTTTACTGCTGCCCATCATAGGTGCCTAACAGTAATTGTTCCTTCAGTGAAACCAAGTGTTCTTCAAAGACTCATTTGACCTTGAGAAGAAGATTCATTCTTCTAGGCAACTTGACAGTAGATTTGAAAAATCACCTCTGTGCATCCTAACAGATGCTCTCTTTGGGAAAAGCCAAGGAAAGCTGAGAAATGATGTGTAGACTCTCTCCAATCATGTTTTCTCATAAGGTTTATCTGCTCTTGAAGGGATGGCACCTAGGAGAGAAGATCAAGCTTGAAAAAAGGAAAAGGCTAGAAGTGTTTTATTTCCCTGATCCAATTGAAACATAACAGTCAGACTTTTTTTTAAACCATGTTACCACCCAACATTAAATTTCCTACTTGCCAGAAATTTAAATGAAAAAGAACAATTACCCATCAATTTTGTACAAGCATGTCACCTCCACTCTTCTCGAGCGTGAGGAAAGGGACCAGCAACTGGGAGAGCAGCAGACTCTAAAACATCTTCCATGGTCCTGGCTCAGGCTTCATGGTGAATATCTGATCCAGAGCCCTCGAAGAGAGGTGAACATAGAGTGGGACAAAGTTCAAGGCAGCATTGTATCTGCAAATGCGAGCTTTGGATCTGGGTTCAAGTCTAGACTCTTCCCGTGCCAGTTCTCAGACTTAGTTCTCGGTGTCTGATTTCTTTATCTTTAAAAGGGATGGACTCCTGGGGTGTTGGCAGCTCAAAGGAGAGAATTTGGGCCAAGGACTTAGAACAGGACTGTCCTTCTGCAGTTTAGACATTGCTGTCATTGCAAATCCCATTGCTTTCTCTAATCTGAGTGTCTGGATCTGACAGCAGGATTCTTAGACCTAGGTCTTGGGAGACATCAAGGCATAGAATTCAGATATACACACACTGTATCTTCCGCGTTTCCCATTTCTTTGACAAAATTGAAGTCTGCATTGTGACCTTGAGGGCCATAGGTTGAATCCCGAGAATGCTGACTTGTGTTGTTTTTAAGCCCATGAGAGACCACCGATGTATCTGATTTCCACTTGAGTGTTGGACACAATCGAACCCTTCCCTTCTCAGCCCAGGCTCTGTTCCAGCAAAAGGAGTCAGGGCTTCTGCCCTGCCATCTGGGAGGAGGCACAGTTTCATGCTATCCAAACCTCAGTCATTTTCAAGCCATCTTCTTATCTCCCGCCAGGCCTGAAAAATCCCTGGGCTATTGTTTACCACTGTTAATCTTTCCGGTTACTTTAATAGGCTGACTTTTGCTTCTTTGCTTCATTTTAGCAATCCTGCCCCTGAAATTACATGTGGCTGCTCTAATTGCATTTTAATAATACACAAGAAAGTAACTACATAGTGATTAAAATAAAATCCACATCCGTCTCACCTAAAATGATCTTGTCTGCTACCTTTGAGTCACAAAGCACCCATTAGGGGGACGTAGTCCTGAGAGTCTGGTGGTAAAGTGAGATTTTCCTGGAAGGAAGCGTCTATCTGACTCAGAACCACGGCCCAGGACCCCTGCAGAAGCACAACAGCTCTGGGCTCAGGATTTGCTCTATTGTCAACCCACAGCTGAGGAGTCTGGAAGGGAAGACTCAGAGGGACCTTTTCCCATCAGTGACAAGAGTGTCTCTGACAGCTGTCACTGAACAATTAATCTTCAAAATGAGAGCTCAATTACCAAGCATGTGTTCTCATGAGCAAGGCCCCACTCTCATCATCCGGAGCTGCTATTAGACACAAATAATATATATTTTTCCACTCATAATTATCTCCTCTTAATGCAGTCTCGATGATTATGATGTATGCTGTAACTGTTGACTCCTCACAGTTGGAATTATTAACATATTGTGAAAATATGCACAGAATCATTCTTTCCAAGCTGACTTTTGCTGTTAAAATTAGAAAGACCAATATGAGTTTGAACAGCATGAATTGGAGAGTAGATGATCAATTCGTATGCTTGGAAATGCAATTGCCTCTCTGGAGCCAGAATTTCTTGCTTTCACATCTTATATCTTCTTTGCTTATTATAATAAAGACAATAAAGCAGAATGAAAGGGGGTTGAGGCTAAGGGGAAATAATGGAATATTTTAGTATAAAATGATTTTGATTTTAATAGTTTTCTACTTGTATTAACAGGCAGATTTAGTTATTAGAAATATGACACAAATAAGACACATCTGGGTTTTCAAGAGGCTTTGAAGTGAATTTTTGATTCTGATATGTGTTGAGTAGCTACTCATCCAGAAGAGAGAAAAAGTGTTAGAAATTAAAAGCAAAATCCAGGCAGTAAACTTATTTTTTTTTTCAGAAATTGTCACTAAAATTAAGCAACTATCTTTTCAACTGACCAGGATAAAACCCATTTGTTCAGATCTGAAACTTGGCAGTGGTCAAGAGACCAATGGCTCCTTTGATTTTCAATAACAATTAGATTTCTGTTTTAACAGTCATAGCTGGAAGAAAAATACTTTTTTTGTCCAATTAGGAAAATAACAGTTTCCGTCCTTTTTCCCATTCCCTTTGAGAATCTGCACGGTTTCCTGCCTGGGATTGGTGCTCTTTCTGCCACTTTCCTTGGGCACTTTCCTGGGAAGCCATGAGGGGAATGGTCCGGTCACTCAGATGAATTCTAGCTAAGTGTGCTTCCAGCTCCTCACTCAGGGAACATCCTGTGACCCACACATTCCAGAACAGAGGTCCAAAGTCCACTCTCCCCTCCCTTCCTCTGCCGCCAGGAGGACTTCTTGACCTGGGGAAGACCTTCCGCTCTCTGGATGAACTGCAATGCCATCTTGCTGCAGGGGCTCTGCAATTTGCAGGGCACCTTGTCCTGAGAGTCTGTTGGACCCGACACCTGAAGATCAGAAGCCTGCCTTGGTGAACTCCCAAAACTTGTTCTGAAAATCTGAAAATGTCAATGCTTTCCTTGCTTTGAAGAGTAGGTAGAGCTTTGTTATAGATCAGCAAGGAGTTGTCTGTCTTATGTGCACCAAAGAGGTATTTTTTTAATTTATTTTTTTAAGAGAGAAAGAGAAAAAGAGAACCAATTTTATTTAGTTTTTTATGCAGGCTTTGCTGCTCCTACACTTAGTTGTGTATGTGGTGCTGGGGTTCAAACCCAGGTCCTCGCACATGCCAGGCAAGTGCTGTAACCGCTGAGCCACCTCTTCAGCCCCACCAAGGGGTATTTTAGAACCTGAATATTTTACTTAGACCCAGCACTAATGAGAACTGGAGGATCATAGGAAGAGGATGCATTCCCAGATGCATGCATGAAATATGAAAAATTAATATCCCAAATCAGACCCCCGGCCAGAAAACAGGCCCTCCGAACTAAGCAAGGGGTGGAGGAGACACTTCTAATTAAAGAATCAGCCCTCCTTCCAGATCTGTTTTAAAGCATCCAGTCCTTTTTCTTAAAATGCTTGGTTTAGCTGCCGATATTTTGCAAAGATAACATGAGGTTTTCCTTAACACCCACATCTTTGTTAACATTTCTTTCCACAGAGTCTGGTTTCAAGGCCTGGAGCTCTTTGTGACAAAGGAGCCACAACAATCCCAGTGACAATCATTCCCTTAGGATGACTTTTTACATTGTATGAAGTAGTGTATTATTTTAAATTGCATGCAGTGTCTTAAGGAGCCAGACTTTCCAAAGAAGCAGGATCTGGTTGTAGGATTTCTTTCTGGGTTTCATCAGCAGTCACTGGAGTTGAGGATTTGGGGGATTTAGAGAAGTGAAGGTCTGGAACGTTCTTGAGCAAGCCCTGCTCAGGATGGCACAAGTCAGTCTCACTTCAGCGCTTCCTTTGCTGGGGAATCGATCATTCATAGTTTTGCTTCATGTCCTGACTATTTAGATGGATTAAATGTATTTCAAATAGATAAACTAGAAGATGGGTTTTTAAATATGCAGAACAATATAGCAGGAAGTCCATATGGCGTGGAATAAAGACTCACACACTTCTGAAAACTTAAAAGGCTGTCATCGGCTGAGCCTGCCCGTAATAGCCACTCACATAGATAATTGCCACCTGTGTGTCCTTGATGAAAAGTGCATCGTGGTGCCCAGGAAATGGGCTTAAACTGCATCGAGAAAGATTCAGATTAGCTGCGGCAGAGCTTCCTGGCCGAGCCGCTCTGGGTTAGAGTGGGGTGCGCTCTGAGCCGGGCCTGTGTGTCTTCAGACTCACATCTCTTCTGTTCTCTGTTGAACTCTGTGTTGGGGAATGGGTCCTGTCTCCAGCATCATGGCACATGTGGGAAAATGACACTTCAGGAGCCCGGCTTGCTTCCTCCCTTCCCTCTGTGCGCCTTCACAGCAGTGATGGATTCTGAGACCTGCTCAATCATGGGGGCAATGGTTTGGGTGCTGGGTGCCCTAAGGAGGCAAGCCATGGGCAGCACAGCAAGCTCATGCCACGGGCAGAGTGGGCAAGCTCAGTACAGAGAGGAAAAGCGCAGTGGCCCAGGACAACAGCTCACCCAGAGAGGGGGAACCTTCAAAGGCAGGTAGGTGGGGCCAAGGAGGTCAAGGCACGGGGAGGGGTGGGGAAGAGGCAGAGCTAACTCAGGAGTCCCCACCCATGTCTGCAGGATGGGGATTGGGAGACTGGCAGGCAGAGGGCAGCGGTCCAGGTGGGAAGGCCTGCCCAACCCAAGCATGGTGGACTTGCAGCTAGCATGCGGACCCACTGCCTGGCAGTTCAGGGAAACCTGCACTGTGCATTGATTGTCCAAATGTGGGGTTCTGGGGCTGGAGCACTGGCTAGGCAGTTATAGCGCTTGCCCGGCACGTGCAAGTATGCAAGTTCAAATCCCAGCACCACATACACAACGAAGTCTCAGAGCAACAAAAGCCACATGAAAAACCAAGTAAAAAATTTTCTCTCTCTCTCTCTGTGTCTCTCTCACTGGCCCTCTCTCTTTAAAAAACAAAAAAAGAGTGGGGTTCCTTAGAGTTTTCTAGAATCTCTTAAAATTATGCAGGTCAAGAACATCTGGGCCATTATGGTCGGTTCTGTATACAGCAAAAGTACCATTAACCTGTCGTAGGATCCCTTAAACACATGAGCAGACAGACCAAGGGCTGGTGATTTCTGTGGATGCTCAGAGTCCACGTCAGGGTCCCCTCTGACCCTGGAGCACTCCACCCTTCTGCTCCTGCAATGCCTCTGGGGCAGGACAGAGGGTCCAGCTCTTGCGATTGGTGGTCTGGGGCTGTCGCATCCTCTTCTGTGAGCCACACAACCTCCTTGTGTTGTGTGTTCCTTCAGCTGCCTCAGTTCCTGCAGGGTGAGGGGTGCCAGGGCAGCCACAGGGTGCACCCCTTTCTCCAGCTCAGGCCAGGAACACAGATGGGGGCCGAGCAGTCTCTCTCTAGGCAGCCAGAGATCCACAGCACCAGAGCTGCAGGGTCTGTGTGCAGGGCAAGGTGCCATTTGGACAGCCCCGGAACATGCCCTTGAGTCGCCTAACAGGCTCTTGTGCTTCGGAGATCGCAGCATCAGAGAGAATTATAAGGGCTCCTTTCCATGGATTCTGGGTTATTCTGCCTATTTGGGGGTAATAACTCTCATTATGCTTTGTGGTCCTTTTTAATAAAAATGACATTCCCCTTATCTTTAAAGGTTGGAATCTCAGTCTAATGTATGACCCACGCTCTCCTTGGAGAGTTATAAAAATTAGATTATATAACCTCACATTTCCCACTAATGAACATGGTGATGCTGCGGCCCAATGAGAGGGAGACAAGCGATGGGGATTTATGCTTTAATAATCCTGCTTGGATTGGTGTGTGAGGCTGCGGGCATTGCACCTCCAACGGGCGCAGCAGGCACTGTGGCTTTCCTGGCCAGCAGGGCAATATTTTTTATGGCAGTAAATCTCTCGCGGGTGAGAGCTTCTTCCAGCCCACCAGGGGATGGCTGTGGCAGGGGCTCAGTGTAGGAAATTGCTCTGAAAATAAGACTACTCGCAAATTCAAGAAAAATACCACTGGTGCAGATTTGCTCTTTGGGTTTTAATGTGTAGATGGTGCTCCGGGCACCACCTGATACTGGGCTTGGTGCTGGCTGCCAAAACAAGCATTGCCCCACTCCATTTATTTCTTGTAATCTCCCTATGAGGCAGGCCCTGTGAGTGTCCCTATTTCATTGATGTGACCTTCTGGAGCATGATCACATTCATTTTAGTAACCCCAGTATCTGGTGCTGTTCATTGTAGGTGGTTAGTCATCATTGCTGTGTAACAAATACTAGACCTGTGAAATTTAATCTTATGTGTCAATCTGTCTGGGCCACAGTCTAGATGTTTTTGTGTAGATTTGGTGGGAGGAGATTAACATTCAAATTGGTGAGCGTGGGGTAAAGCTGGTTACCGTCTCCTAATGTGGGTAGGCCGTATCTAATCAGTTGAAGGTCTTGATAGAAAAAGACTGACTTACCCAAACAAGAAGGAATTCTGCCAGGAGACAGCCTTTGGACTTGAACTGAAATTCCTCCTGCCTTCATGAATAGAAATCATATCTGATGTACCTCCAGCCCGTGGGCCCCCCAAACCTCCATCAATGCTCAGAGGGTATTATTTGTCCAGTGTTGCTCAGCTAATCTCTGGCTGGTCCAAGATTCTAATCCACACTGTCTGACTCCAGTGGCTAGGTGGCTATCAGGTTGGTTTGGGTTTCTTGGTGTCTGGGAGTGGGCAGAGATATGAAGAAGTAAAGCCCTACAAAGCTGCTATCTACAGGAGCATTCAGGAGATCAGAGAGGTTGAGGCTGGTACCTGTGAAGCCTCGCCCCACCCTCCTTCCCTGCCTCCAGAAGGGACTGAGGACAACGAGGAGCCTGGCCGGTCCTCTCACTGCTCCTAAGAACTACACCTGTGCCCTACCAAATCCATAACCCCCTACAGACCCCACTGGCCGCGTGCACTGCATTGTAAATGTGTAAGCGTGTTACATGCTGAGCTTCATTCTGATTCTGCTCTTTTCATCACGAAGCTGCGTGCCTGAGAAGAGAGGCCAGTGGCAGCAGATGGTACTTCAGAGAAGCACCTGGGAAGTGAAGACCTCGCTCTTTGATCCTGCTGATTATGAGCAGCACATTTCCATTCCACTAATTGCAGGGAAAATGTCCCGAATGTCTGACTGGTAGTGTCCCTGGCCCTCAGCAGCCGGCTTTGTGTATCGCATTCGGAAGGTTCCTGCCTGGGGTTTGATCTGATAGCAGTCTGGGGTCAGAGGCTTGAGTCTGGGTCAGCTATCTCCAGCACCTAGGGGAAACAGGGGTTGCTGAAGTCCCTAAGAAGGGAAGGCCCTGCTAAGTACTCTTTCCAGAAGATTCCAGACTAGTGCAAGAGCTGGTTTCATTCAGAGGCTTGCAAGTACCTGAAGTCCATCCAGCTGGAAGCAAGGTGACCTGCAGATGCTGGGATTTCTCCTCGACAATGCACCTCAATAGCACTGACACCAGCTGTGGGTGAGTGTCCAGCCTCCCCAGGGCCTCAGCCTGACCTTCAGCCTGCCTCCCTCCCCACCCTGCGATCACTCATTGCCGAACTTGCTTGCGTCTAGCCCCATCAAATAGCTCTCGCTGTGTTACAGGCTGTTCCGCACCAGGACTGGCAATACCACCATTTCCATGGGTCACAATTCTTGGAGGATGGTCCTCCTGGGCTTGGCCGGCTTCACCATGCAGTCAAAGCGTAGGCCAGCGTGACTTCCCTGCCCTGAAATGGCCTTGGCTGGGACAACTGTGCTCTCCTCCATACTGCGGCTCCCCCGCTTCAAGGAGCTCATGCACACAGCAGTGGCTGGGCTCCTAGACAGTGCCGAAGTGCTCACGGCCCCTTGGAGCCTGGGTTCAAATTGGCCCCACTAGCAGATCTCGCCCTCTGTACTCCACCTGCCAAAGCACATCACAAGGCCAGCCCTGATCCATGGGTGCCGAAGATGTCATTTCTGGGTGGAGGAGCTGCAAAATCGCTTTACAAAGGGCACATGTGTAGAGAGGAATGGAAAATGTGCACCATCCACCCCACCCAACCCCATCCCTGTGCCGGGCTCCCTTAGCCTTCTAAATTCAGAACTAATACAGCTGTTCAGGCCTTCACTTGCCCTCTGAAGACAGAATTCCAAACTTACCTTCTTCTTACTTTCCACTAACTGTGCCAGGGCTCCCTGGGCACTCCACCTGGCCCTCCTGGAGGGACATGGCCCTCATGACGAATATCAGCTAGCCTGAATGGTACCAATTTAATGTGGCAGTCTTTCGGAACACCTGGAGCGGAATCTACACTCGTGGAAGTAAAATCTCAGGCTTACGCAGAAGTTAGAAGTGGGGGCCTAGGGCTGTGAGTCTGGGTTTAGATCCTGCATCACCATCGCCACCTCTAGACTGGGGACGAGTTACCTCCATGTGCCTCAGTTTCCTCCATGTAAGTAGAATACAATAGTATTTAGCTCATAGGGTTGTTCCGAGGATAGCACGAGATAGTATTTATAAATCTCTTAGGAGATGTGGGGCACATAGGTGTGCTCGGAGGAGAGCTAGAGCTGAGCCATCCAGGAAGGAGCTGCTATGGCAGGACTGTGAGGAGGGAGGAAGTTTCCCCAGGAATCCTCCAATGTAACCCTGCCTCCACTCGTTCAACACGTACTTCAACTGCCCACAATGAGGGATGGATTGACAAAGACACTGCAGAATGGGAGCCCTCTTAGAGGCGGATCAGGTGGCCTCCTGAAGTGTGCCCCGAACAGGCTGTCCCTCTGTGCGACCTCTCAGGACAATGAGCTGAGGTCAGAGGAAGGAGCCTCATGGCCAACCAGCTGGTCATCTGCTGGACGTTCTGCTCTGGCTCAGTGACCACCTTCTTCATGTGCCCCAGGCTAAGTACAGGTGTGTCCCAAACTGAGGTTGAGTAGGTCCCTTCCTTCAGTCACTAACGTGTTGCAGATTCTGTTCCAGGTCTTGGAGATTGGGGCTTTATTTAGTCTCCACTGGACTCAGCCACTCTTCCCCAGCTGCACAGTTTCTTGAGCACACCAAAGGCCAGCACCAGATGTCTCCCTGCCTGGGACACTCTCTCTCTAGATCACATCACCTGTGTCTCAGCTTCAATGTCACCACCTCAGGGAAACCTAAAGTAGCTCCCTGGTCTATTACTGCACCCTATTTACTATGCCACATAGCACTTGTTATGGTTTGGCTCTGGAATGTCCCCTCAAAGCTCATGTGTTGAAGGCTTGGTCCCCGAGCAGCTATGACCAAAGGTGGGGATCTGGGGAAGTGATTAATCTAGAGGGCTCTGACCTCATCAGCAGATTAATCTGTTGATGATTAATAATATGAATGGACTACTGGGAGGGGGTGGAAACTGCAGGCCTGTGGGCATGGTGGGGAGAAGCAGGGTCACTGGAGGCTCCCCTGCCCTGCTCCTTCCCCCTCTCCCTCTCCCAGCTGCCAAGAGCTGAGCAGGTTTCCTGCAGGACGTTCTTCCACCATGATGTTCTGCCTCCACTCAGGCCCAGAGCCATGCACAGAAACCTCTGAAACAGCCAAAATAAACCTTTCCTCCTTTAAGGTATTTGCATCAGGTATCTCGTGACAGCAATGAAAGCTGGCTAACTCAGCATACGACAATCTCACTTCTCCTATTTTGTTTATTAATTTACCTGTTGGATTGTGTTCCTACCCACTCCCTCTCTTTGGAATGTCAATTCCAAGATGACAGGACCTCATCTTGTTCATCACTGTACCCAGAACACTATGAATACAGTAAATTCTGAATAAATATCTTTTGGTTGGTTTGTTGGCTGGTTGGGTAGATGGATGGATAGATGGATGGATGGATAAATGGATATGGCAGAGAGATTTTTAGTGATTGCCTCTTGCATTTGAAACCTATGCATGGGATAAGGGGATTAAAACATCACTGACTACCATACTGAGATCAGTTTTACTCTCAAATGACATGTCTGTCCTTAGGGATTTATTTGGCTCCAAAGTCTGCATGACCTATTCCACAAGATTAATGTATAAAAGTTGACCTTCACTCTCATTTACCAGAATCAGTGTTGACACTCTCCTGGCTGGGTTCCGTTAGAATCAGACTTCACAGGGATAGAAAAGGGCTTTCCCAGAGCTATTCCTCCTGGACGACAGAAGGGTGAACAGTTCAGCTCAGTTTATCCTGGAATATCTGAAATATACGTGGGAGGTGAATCATTGCATGATTAATATCACTGGTCCACCTATAAAAGAACTTTCCATGGGATACAGGAGGACATTTCTTGAGGGACAGCCAGTCTTCCTTTCCTGTCTACCATGTTTGAATTTAAAGGATAGATGGCATGTATTTATTTTCCTCTCCTTTTACTCCTTACGGTGACCGGGTCAAAGTCCATCAGGAGGTTCAGAGACCCAGAAGAAATGGATGAAGTGTTTTCACATGCAGTTGCTGCCCTGTGCCTAGTTAAGAACCATACACCACTGTCCCCAGGGTTAGCAGTTCCTTCATCACTTCTTACCAGTAGCTTGTGGACGACCTAAATTCCTTCTCTCTGCAATATTTCCCAGCAAAGCTTCATTCTCTTCCTTCACCTATCATTTCACAGGGACATCAAGTAGCCAAATAGCAACAGCAGCATTGACATCAAAGTTAGCAAAACAACAACCATTGCGCCAAGTTTCAGTTATAATAGGGAAGTGAAAACTGGAATTGACCAGTAGGACATCACTAAAATTTAAAGTTTAGCAAATATTTCTCATTCCTGCAAAGAACTCAGATGGAAGGAATGAACCCCCATGGAAAGGCTAAGGCTGGTGGTTAGGTCAGTCACGAGAGAACTTTCCAGTGCAGAGTTAACTGGTGTGAACTAGCTGGGTTGAACCGACCCAGCTCCTGAATGGCGCCTGGGATGCTTGCTTGTCACCCTATATACCAAGTCAAGTTACTGAGTTAGAACTGATGAAGGCCAAATAATGTCTTTTAGTGTATAATCAATCAAAAAGCAAAAGCTCTAGGAACATCCAGGTAAGAGTTTTAGTCCCTAGAGCTCATCAAGGACTGTGGACTCCAGTCCTTTCTAGAAGACGGTTACCAAACTCAATTCTATGGTCTCACCTGACCATTTATTCTTTTGTTAAACAAAAGCAATTATTTCTTTTTCTTTCTTTCTTTTTTTGCTGTGAAATATGTCACATTTGTAGAAGAAGTATGTATAGCTTAATATAATACAGAAAGCCAGCGGATTGCTGCCATCCAGACCGTGAACCTTCCCGGTGCCTGAATGTGCTTCTTCCTATTAGCATCCCTGTCCCGCCTATGCCAGGACCAGCCCCTATCTTGGTGTGCTTATTAACCATCCTCATTGCATTGATCACCAGTGTTTATCTTAAAATTACACCAATAGGATCAATGGAATCATGGTACATATATTATTTTGAGACTTGCTTCTTTCAGTTGGAATGTTTTCTGAGATTCAGCTATGTGCACTCAGTAGGTCTGACTCTTTCATTTTTACCACTGTATACCATTCCACTGTTTGAATATACTCCAATTTCACTTACTCATTCTATAGCTGAAGGGTATTTAGATTATTCCCAGCTTTTGTGGTTTGGTTTGCTACTGCATATAACGTCCTATAAATACTTTTAAAAAATGTGTCCTGATATACCTGTGCATGAGTTTCTGTAGGGAAGCATTGTCCAATAGAAACAGAAGGTAACTCACAAGTGAAAGCTGCACGTAATTTAAAATTTTCTAGTAGCCATATTAAAAATGTGTGAAGATGAAATTACTTTTAATCATATATTTCATTTAACCCAATATATCCAAAATATCATGATTTCAACACATAGCCAATACAAAATTTATTTATTAATATTTTTTAAAGAGAGAGGGCAGTGAGAGAATGAGAGAGACACAGAGATTCATTTTTTATTTGGTTTTTCACATGGCTTTTGTTGCTCCGACACTTAGCTGTGTATGTGGAGCTGGGGTTCAAACGCACGTACTCACACATGCCAGGCAAGTGCCATAACCACTGAGCCACCACTCCAGTCCAATACAAAATTTATTAATGAGATATTTTACATTATCATTTTCCCATACCATGTCATTGAAATTCAGTAATTTATACTTGTAGTACATCACAATTTGGACCTGGAACATTGCAGTGACTCCACTGTTACACTAGTTGCTGGTGGCTATACAATTGGACTTCACTGCTTTAGCGTATGTGAATAAAAGTAAAATTTCTGGATTGTGGGGTATGTGCATGATCCACTTAGACAATGCCAAACTAACTATATTCCCCCCACTGATTGTTTGTTCCCAATGGACTAAATCCTTGCTGGGTGTTGGTATTGTCAGACTTTCTCACATTCTTCCGTATTGTGGTTTGTTGTGGTATTTCACTGGGATTTTAATGTTCATTTCCCTGATTATTAATGAAGTTAATCATCTCATGTGTTTATGGGCTACAGCTGTGGTAGGGTTTTTTTTCCCATTATTTTTCTGTTGGGTTCCCTTATCTTTTTATTACCTATTTGTACATTTTCTTTTTATATTCTGAGTACTATCACTGTCAGTTATATATGATGTAAATATTTTATTCTACTCTGTAATTGCTTTTAGAATATATTTTTGTTCTTAATGGCTTCATGGAGATGTAACTCATTTAGCATCCAATCACCCACTTAAAGTATACAATGCAATGGTTTTTAGCATGTTCTTGAAGTTGCGCAACAATGATTCTGATCACTTTTGTTTTATCCACCTCCAAAAGAAATGGGGGTATCCATCAACAATCATTCCTCATTTCTTCAGAGATCATTCTTCATCACCACACTTAAAACATACAGAATCTAGAAAAGTGCCCATCACTCACTCAGAATAGCTGTTCCTACCAATTAGACTGGAGCTATTTTCTCAGACCAATGATAGCTTTTTGCCACCTTCTTTGAGCTGCTACTATCAAATATTTTATATTTGTTCCAGTTGTTTTATGCAATTATGTTTTTAATTGCTCAAGAGAAGAACAGAGGAAATATATGCTATTTTAAGGTCCTTTATTCTCACCATTGTCCCTTGATAGCACAGGAGATTGATTCCAGGATCACCTGTTGATACCAAAATCTATGGATGATTTAGTCCCTTCTATAAAATGGCATAGTATTTGCATAGAATCTACACAACTCTCCCACATACTTTAAATAATCTGTAGATTACTTGTAATGCCTAATGCAATGCAAATGCTATGCAAATAATGATTGTAGTATATTTTAAAGGACATCATGACAAGAAAAAAGTTTTTACATATTCAATATGGATGCATTATTTTTCAAATATTTTTGATCCACAGTGGTTGAATGTTCTGTAGACATTTTGTATCTGGAAAACTGTTTATCATTCATTAGGATGTTTGTTCCTATGGATTTGAATAATCGGTGTCACTGTCTTAATCCAATGTGGCTTTTATTATATTCACCTTTTTTAAACTGCTGTTATAAAAGATTTTATTTTTCTATAGGTTATAGCTCCAATGATATAATTATATACTTGGTGTTTTATACAAGTGTATAATATGCATTTTAGATCCATTAAGAGAAGGAAGGAGAAAATATACACAATTATATTATTCGGAATTACATACAAAATTACTGGGTTCAAATGGATTCAAATTACCACTGGAAGTCCTGTGCTTTTAGTCTAAAGAACTAACTTTAGCATTTTTTTGTAAGGCTGTAAGGCAGTTCTGATAGCAACAAATTATCTCAGTTTTTGTCTGGGAATGCTTTTTTTTGCCTTCATTGTGCAAGGCAATTTTGCTACACATAAAATTTTTGGTTGACAGTTTTTAAATTTTTTCAATATTTTAACTGTGTCCTACCACAGACTTCTGACCTCCATCATTTCTTATGAGAAATCAGCTGTTAGTCTTACGCCTTTTTAGATAACGAGTCATTTTTCTCTTTCTGCTTTTAGGATTCTTTTTGTATTATTATTTGTATTATTTCACTTTGTTGATGATGTTTCTATGTATCTCTTCGCATTTATTATAAGCTTCTTAGATGTATAAATTAATGTTTTTCATCAAATTTGGAAATTTTTCTTCCACTTATTCACTGAAAATTTCTTTCTGCTTCTATCTCTCTATAGTACCTTTTGGTATCCTTCTTATATGTGTGTTGGTGAACTTAATGGTACCCTTCATTCTCTGAGGATGTTTATTTGTCTTTATTCTTTCTTCTTCTTGTTCTACAATTGTAATAAATCTATTGGTCTTGATATCAGACTGATTGTAAGCACTAGTGCTTGTGTTAGACTAACCCTTCTTTTACTTTTAGTGTAAGAGTAGCAGTGCTCATCATTTGGATATGCCAAAGAGAAGCCATAAAGTGCTTCCTTTAAATGAAAAGGTAAAAGTTCTCAACTTAATAAGGAAAGAAAAACAAATCATATTCTGAGGTTCCTCCAGATCTACAGTATTGTAAGATATTTTGAGAGAGACCATATTTACATAACTTTTGCTACACTTTATTGTTATAAGTATTCTGTTTTACTGTTAGTTATTGTTGTTA
>PVKS010043551.1:0-14803 GCA_004027875.1 Aplodontia rufa | reverse complement strand
ACAGCCCCTCCAGCATCTGTTGTTGTTTGTATTTTTCATTTTTGCCACTCTAACAGGAGAGAGGTGGTATCTCATTGAAGTTTTGATTTGCATTTCCCAAATAGCTAATGATGTAGAGCATTTTCTCATATATTTGTGGGCTTTCTGGACTTCCAATGGAGAGAAGTTCCTTTTGAGTTCTTTAGCCCATTTATCGATTGGATTATTTGTGAGTTTGGACTTTAATTTCTTTAGTTCCCTGTAAATTCTGGATATTAGCCCTCTGTCCAAGGTGTAGCAGGCAAAAATTTTCTCCCATTCTGTGGGTTCTCTGTTGATGCTCTCAACTAAATCTTTAGCTGTGCAGAAGCTTTGTAGTTTAATTGCATCCCATTCATTTAATTTTGATTTTACAGCATGCACCATAGGAGTTTTGTTAAGGAAGAAGCTGCCTACTCCTATAAGGTGTAGTGTTGACCTGACTTCTTTTTCTAGTAAATTTAAAGTTGTAGGCTTAATATCCAGGTCTTTGATCCATTTTGATTTAATTTTTGTGCAGGGCGAAAGATAAGGATCCAGCTTCAGTTGTCTACAAATGGCTGTCCAGTTTGTCCAACACCATTTGTTGAACAGGCTATCTTTCTTCCACACTTATACTTTTGCCCCCTTTATCAAAGATCAAATAGTTAAGGATATGGGGGTTTGTCTCAGGATCTTCTATCCGGTTCCACTGTTCTTCGGTTCGGTTTTGATACCAATACCAAGCTGTTTTTGCTACTACAGCTCTGTAATATAATATAATTTCAGGTCAGGGATTGAGATACCCCCTATTTCTTCCTTTCTATAGAGTAGTGTTTTGGCTAGTCTGGGTCTCCTGTTGTTCCATATGAACTTGAGAATTGCTTTATCTATATCTCTGAAAAATGCCATAGGTATCTTGATGGGGATTGCATTAAATCTGTAAAGGACTTTGAGTAGAATGGCCATCTTTATTATATTGATTCTGCCTAACCATGAGCATGGAATATTTTTCCATCTCTGAGCCACATTTTTAAATGTAGGGACAAATCCTAATTAATACCACCTAAGAATCCAATATGTTAACAGCTCTAAATCATAGAAAATACAATTCTCCTGCTTAGGTGCAGGACCTACTTCCAGATATACAGAGCCTACCTAAAATTATCCCAACCTCATATGCATTAAGTACCAGACACAGCTCCACCATCCCTCTTGGAACAAAATAACCTAGGCATCGGTAAGGTCTAGACTCCCTACAGAAGACAGACCAAGGAGATGAGAAAAGGAAAAAAAGGCTGATGCAGTTAAGAAATGCAAAGTCCTTCCACTGAAAGAGATGTTGGTAGACACTAGCAATTCACCATGGAGATTTTAGCTTTCAAAGACGCAGGAAGAGAGTGAGGCTAAAGAGACCCACGAAGGCTATGGAGGGGTGAGCAGTCTGCCCAGGAGCTGAGTCTTGATCCAGGAAGCCTGCAGGGCCCTGGATTCCTTCCTTCCCTCCCCTCACACAACCTGGACATCTTGATCCCTCCTGCATGGGCAAGGTAATCTGGAAAGTCATCAGAGGATGTCTGGGAAATTAATGAGTTATAATGAAAAAAAAGTGTATTTTGGTAGTACGTCTTATACCAGCTCTACTCACAGCTTAGTCTAAATTTTGTTGAAGCTTTTGTCATGTTAATTGGAGATAGGACAATAGTAAAAAGTGATGTAAACAGTCATCACCCTTTCTAAGTATTATTTATGTACTTTTGAAAATGTAGTCATGTGAGCGCCACAATCAGGTTGCAGTCCATTGCCATCATCCCAAAGAAAACCTGTGGTCAATGCACAGGGAGGTGACAACCACATGTTCTTTTTGGTCTCCTTCATATCTGAGATTAATCTGTGTCTTCTCTTCAAATGAACACAAATGAACATGAAACCTCACTGCAGTATTCTTCAATTTTAAATCCCAAAATTCAGAAAGTACTTTAAATTACTTTTAAGCTGTGACAGAAAATTTAGTCTAGACGAAAATATTTCCTGAATTTTACTTAATGTAACTCAAGCCAAGTGAAATTTATGTGTGTGTTACATCCCAAATTTTCAGTCTTAAGGGCTACCTGGTCAGCAGTTTTCCAGAAGACACTGAGTTATTCCAATCTTAAAGCTGCCCATAAAATGCTGCTTAATTCATGGTTGGATGTATGGGATTTTTGTTCCTTCACTCCTTTGAACTTACTGGCCACGTAATCTTGTGCAAATAGCATAGATTAGGCTTTCAATAGGTAGGGTAACCATTTGGAGGTGTAGAAATAGTCTAAGCCCTAGTATAAGAAACCAGCAAAGAGTCCAGAGGGCCTGAAGAGGGAAGGAGGGCAAGGTGACAGGAGATAAGTTTAGGGAAGGACAGCTCAGGCAGAGTCCACCACTGACTACCATAAGGAAACTGACTATGTATGGGAATGAGGGGTACCAGAATGTTCTGAGTAAAAGAATGACATGATGTAATATATTTATTTTTTTAATGAAAAAGAGAGAGAGACAGAGAGAAAGAGAGAGAGAGAGGATGTATGTAACTGTGATAGAGAGATTCAATTTTATTTATTTTTTGTCTTTTTCTTTTTTCAACAATTAATGGTGTATCTCGCATTGGGGTTCAAACCTGGGTCTGTATGGATGCCAGGCAGGTTCTCTACCACTGAGCCACCTCTCCAGTCCAATGTAACTATTTTTAAAAGGGTAATTCTGACTTTTGTCAAGGATAGGGATGGAGCAAGTATACCATATAAGACACTAGAATAGAATCCAAAAGCCAGCTTAGGGACATTGTGTTGAACCCCTCTTCTATTGAAGATCTTGGAAGACCTATTTATCTCTGTCTGTCCAGCCCTAATGCAACACTAGTGAGGGACAACAAAAAACATAAGACGCAGTAGGATTCTCAGACACCTTCCTAAGAAAGCAGGAGCACAGCCTCTGCAGCACTCTGTACTCTTTCACAGGAAGACAAGAGCAGAGTGGGGAAGGCACAGATCTGCAGCAAGGGATGGCATCTCATCCCCAGAGCAAGGGCCCCACAAAACAGAGAATTTTTAAGGGATCTTTATGATCTTAACTTGATCAAACCATCCCAGTGCCCTGTCTTCCTCAGACCATGACAATTCTGTGGGGGGGCGGGGAGGAGATTGGGGTACAAAAATTTACAATGAGTTTAGGGGCCATGGAAAGCAGAAAAAAGTTCACAAAAAATTAAGAGGGATGCCATTGAGAAGCTCCTATGGATTCAAATAAAAGACTAGGGAAACAAGACTTGAGGAAATGAGTATCAGAGGGAGTCAGGAGGATGATATTGGCAGATGCTCTGGGAGATCCTCACCCTTTGTCTCCTGTCTTCACCAAGCTGACCCCACCCGGCTGGCACTGGAGAGACCTTCTGTGAGAGGGCAGATAAGATTGGCACCTCTCAGGCAGCCTTTCCTATTTCTTTGAAAGACTCTTACAGCCAGTGGCTTCAGGGGGAAAACACAAAGCTTGTTACTTTCTAGAATGTTTTTCAAGCTCTGGATAAATTGAAGAAACAATGCAAGTGAATTACCTAATGCTAACTGGGCCTAATAACTGAATTCCAGCTGTCCCTGCTCTAAAGAGCAGCAAGGCTTTTCCAGTCACAAACACAAGGGGACGAGCTCATGATCAATAAAGTTCAGGAGCCCTAGATCAGCAGGGTCTCTGACCCTTGCCAACACTTCATTCCCTTCTTGTGAAAACAAACTTATTCATGGAGACCAGAGGGCAGCAGAAGGCAGACTAGCAATTCTTCTCTCTACTTACCATCCAATCATGACTTAAAAACACAATACACTACTAACTTTGAATATGATTCCCTGAATATTTTGTCTCTGTAGCTCTAAATTAGGAACCCACTCTTCTCAGACTCCTAGTGAGTGGGGAATGACCACTCATCAGGTTGGATTTAGTGGGGAGAGGCTGATGAAACATGATGGATGAATGACTCTAAAATGGTAATGACCACAGAGATGTGCTAATCTGGGAGTACTGCATGGTATGGGACCAGAATCTCAGTACGACATTATTGAAGAAAGAAGTTATGAGGCTCAAATCATCTGGACAATTTATTTTTGGTTCACAATCTGAGGTGAGGATCACATTGATTATTTTAAAGGGCCAAGTTGCATTTCCTGTAGGTCTATATAACCTGTAGGTACAGGTAGGGAGTCCTTTTGAACTATGGAATGTTCACTTAAATATTTCAACTGTCATTTCTTAACAGTACTGTACATGGTTTATACTTATCACAATATAAACCTTCCCATTTGATATAGTCTTCCACTACTGGCAAACTCATATTAAAAACTGCTGACTGAATGTTTGAGGTCAGAGACAAATCAGTTATCCTCATCTGACTGTTATATTGCAGATGTGTAAGGAAAAGTTATAGCAAATGTCATACATATGTTCCGTTACAGTGTGTCAATTAAAAATGTATATGTATTTATACTTCCACAACTAATTACAGACATGTAGAGTACTTAAGAAAACATGAGGTCCACCTATCCCTTTATAAAATCTAGGTTTATCCCCAAATAAGACCCAGCCTTCAAACAGTAGTATTGGGACCACAAGATCTTAGCACCTTAGTGTGTCCCCTAACACTTAGGGTAAGGAAAATTACAGCTACAACAGTCCTTAGGAAGTCCACCTAGAACATGCACCACTGCATGCATTATGGGCAGTACAGAGGGTGCACCCACTGCCATTCCTCAGTCTCCTCTGCATCCTCATGTGACAGAACACAAGACATTTCCTTCAAAAGTTAGTGCCATAAAAACAGATGCATAAACTAAGTGTACAGAATAGAAGAAACAAGTCCACTCAGACAAAGTCAGTTGACTCTTGCCAAAGGTGCCAAAGGCAAACATTGAAGAAAAGACAGACTTTTTACCAAATGATGCAGGGAATACTGGTTATCCATATGTAGAAGAATAAGACTTGACTCTTATCTCTCATCCTGAATAAAAAGCAAATCCAAGAGGAACAAAGCACTCAAAAGTAGACCAAGCTATGCAACTCCTAGAAAAACAGGGGTCCACATTCCAGCTTTTAGACACAAGCAGCGATTTCTCAATAGGACCCCTAAAGTTGAGGAAATAATGTGAAGAGATAATTAATGAGATGGAATCAAACTATAGATGATCTCCATATCAAAGAGAGCCTACAGAATTGGAGAAAAGATCTTTCCAGCTACTTCTCTGACTGGGGATTAATTTCCAGAACATATACAAACTCAAAAACTTAACACCTGAAAAATACAAATGAACCAATCAATAGATAAATGAACTTAACAGATACTTCTCAAAAGAAGAAATAGAAAAGGCAAAACACATATGAAAAAATGTTCAAAATCATTAGCAATTAGGGCAATGCAGAACCAAAGTACCTGAGATTTCATGTCACTCCAGTCAGAATGATAGCCATCAAAAAAGCAAGCAATAATCAATATTGAAGAGGACACAGAGAAAATGGAAAATGTTTACACTGTTGGTGAAATTATATGTTCATACAGCTACTATGGAAATCAGCATGGAGATTCCTCAAAAACTCAGAATGGAGACCTCATTCCAACATTCTTGCTATTTATCCTAAAGAATTAAACTCATCATACCCTTGTTTAAAGCAGCACAAATCATAGTAGACAAATGATGGGACCAGCCTAGGTGTCCATCAACAAGGAATACATAAAGAAAATGTGATATATACGTACATATATATATCCACACACACATATATACATGTATATACACATATACATGTGTGGATATATATGTGAATGTTTGAGATCGTTATGTTAAGCAAAATAAGTCAAACTCAGGACTCGAGTGTCTCATGTTTACTTTCATTGGTGGAAGCTAGAGAGGAAAACGGAAAAGAAAGGTTGGGGGCAGGAGTCTCATGGAAACTGGAGAGAGGTTAGTAGAGTAAAGAAAGGGACCAGGCAGAAGGAGAATGGGAGAGAAAAGGAAAAAATATTAGAGAACAATATTGGCAATTTATATTTTATTGTGTACATGTATTTTTCTAATGGTCATTTCAAATGCTTCTTGGATGCTAATGACAATTAATGAAGAAATAGATTTTGCATATGTGTATGTGTGTGTGTATGCTTCAATAATGCTATGTAAAAGAATGTGTTTCCTAAGGGACTCTTTCACAGTGCCCAGACCTAGACCAAAGACTCACAATAAGCATTGTTTACTATGAATCTGTATTTTTTTCTGAAAAGATTGACCATATACATTTCTAATATTAGACAGAAAATAATAAAGGCAACATATTACAGATAAACACACTTTTTAAATTGATTTACAAGCTGATTTTTTCATTTGTATATTTTGCATATTTGAATGTTTTCAGTATTATTTTAATACATATTGTAAACAGTTCATTTTTAAAGTTGATTATTAAAATTAAACTATTCAGAATAATTATGAGATGTCAATAACTTCTTAGTAAACCACCTAACCTTGTGAACAAACTTTATGTCCTGAGAATAAGAAAAAGAATACTTTGGTCTATCCCTTTACAACACCAATGCTAACCAATTTTTCCTCCACTGGCAGTAACTCGGTAAGTGTTCACACATCCATTATTAACTCTCTTCCTCTTCATACGTTTGAGGAAAGGCAAGCTTTATCTTAACCTACAGGTGCAGGGCTCACTCACCACCAGACTTGAATCAGTTGCACCTCCACACCATTTTCTGAAAAACTATTCTGAATGAGCAGTTTGCATATCATACTCTGAAATGAAATCGCCAAGTGTACCAACTCAGTCATCTCATTTGAGCACAGTGCTCTTTTGTAAAGAATGTGCACACAGTACCAACCCACCTGTCCTGTCACATAAATTTACTCACTCACTAGCAGTTCAAGGGACGAGTCTCAGGTCGCCTGTGCTAGAGGCAGAGTATTAAATCTCCTGGATGTGAAGCATGGATGTGCAGGTCAAGGAGTCAGCCTGATCTGCCAAACATGCCCTGAAGCAGCAGCCTCCGCTCCACAGGACACCAACCCCTTTGCTGTGCTCTGGAAATCCCGAGGGGCTTTCCCCAGTTCCCTGACTCCTTCACAAGTCGCTTCCTTCCCACCGATGGGACCTCAGTGGAGTACTGAGTGTCACCTCTTCCCTCCTGAGCTCTCAGGACTTGGTCTTTGTGGACCCTGGACACCTCTTGCAGCTGCAGCAGAACTGTTCCCTGGAAGCACGACAACCCCACTGAGCCCTCCGTCCTGGGGAGGGACACGTACCCTGGAGAGCTGCCTTGGCAGGTGCGGACGGCCACCGCTCAGGGCTGCGGGTGGCGCGCTGAGCTGCAAGGAGGCAGCTGGACTCGGCCTCACCAGGCGGGGCTCGGGCTGTGGGTCTGAGCGCCAGCGGCCGCCTCTCCCTTGAGTTTGGGTTCCCGGGTCAGGGAGGGAAGGCGTGGTGCTGCCTGAGGGACCTAGATAAGTCCCTGCTACTCCCGCGGAGTCCACGTCAAGCAGAAGACTGTCCCTGACCACAGAGAGACAAACCCCAACTCCCGCCTCCGTTCTTTTTCCAAATTGAGGGAAGCGATTCGCTCTGGTAGCAGCGGGCGCTCCCGGGGCTGATGGACACCTCCTGGCGTGGGTGTGTTTGGCGCTGCTGCTGTCCTTGCCCCTGAGAACTGGGGACTCTGACACCTTGGCTTTTCCTGTCCCACTTTACCCATCCCGTGGGTACATAGGCAGTTTCTGCTCAACGACTTTCAGAAAAATTAATTTGGAAACTAAGTTAGAAATCAGAATCAAAATTAAGGGGGTGAGGATTCCCGTGGATGGTTTAAATGGTCTTCACATTGCTGTAATAAATATTTTCATGCACTTTTTTGAGGCTGTGGAAATGCTGGCAAGTGAGAGCATGGATCCAGAAGATGAGCGGGTTGTCAGACTCTGTGAGTGAGAACTGTCCGCCCAGCATTCCCTATTTCCTCTGCCTCAGATAGTAGCACCTGCACAGAGCAACTCCGGTGTCTTCAATTTATAAACAAAACCTGCAATGTCACGGTGATGACCCTGAGAATTATTTTTAGTTGTCGCATTCAGAAAATTTCAGGCAAAAGAGAAGATAAGAAAACTGATGGAACATAATGTTTTAGAATATTGAAAATACTATATTGTTGACTTTTGAAGAACGCATATCCATGAGGCACCCAAACATATTCATTAAATTATTCTTTTGGATTTATCGTGTCTGTTTAAAGACACTTGAAGATCTGTATAGAAATACATTTTAGTCATGTTTTCTTTTAAACCAAAATTAGGAAAATTGTTCATCACTGGCTGTTAATGACTGTTCTGATATCAGCAGTCTCTAAAGGAAGTTTAAAGAGGAGATCTTTCATAAAAAAGTAGAAAGCAAATATGAAATTGAGATAAAGCTTGAATAACAACAGGAAAATCGGTTGGATAATAGCATTTTGGAATTCCATACATACAAGAAATCAGAGTTCTGGGATGATGCACAATGCTAGAGAGCTTGCAGGTGAGGTTATTCCCAGCACCACAAGTAAAGAAGTAAATAAATTACACCTAAAAATACACCAAAAATCTTTGTTAAATATAGTTGAGTGACAATAATGAAGTATTTGTTGTGGGTAGTGACGTGAATATCTTTTTTCTTTTTCTTTTTTAGTTCTCTATTTGAATGTAATATTTTATTGGTTTTGATTTAATGCAGATAAGTGTTCATTATATTTTAATTGACACATTTAAATTATTTTTATTTATCATGTAGGACTCAAGTTGAAGTATTTACCAGGATTACCAGTACTAAATGAGAAAAGCAGTCATGAACACGGTTGAAAATCAAGAGCATGCGGGACCTGCTACCAAGGGAAAAGAAATTTCAAGGTTAGGGTGAGCTTGGGAAATCCCAATTCTGCAGAGAAACATTCAAGAAAAGAGCTGAAAATTATCTTTTGTTTTGTGAGGGAAAAAACATCACCTTTCCAAACCCAAAGAATGAACTGAGAAAGAAAAGGTGCAGAGAAGGTGAGGCTTTTAATGACGGCCTTGTAAGAGTCTGGGTGAGCAGGCATACCCAGAGTAGTTATAAACACCATTTTATTCCCTAGTGCAAGGTTCCTTCTGGGTTCCTCGTTGGCTGTGTAGTAGGGGTGCACACTTTTTCTCAAGTTCACCCTAACCTTAAAATTTCTTTTCCCTTGGTAGCCTGCCCCACATACCCTTGATTGTCCACCTGATTTTCTCAATTAATACTGGTATTCCTTGTAAATACTTCAAACACTTGAGTTGTACATGATATATATAAACAATTTTAATGTATTAATTTAAAACATAAAGAACACAAAGAAAACAATATTTGTAATTTCCAGGATCACATTCTTGGCCCAATTTCGGATGTCAACAGTTTGCCCAGCAGCTCTCAACACCCTTTCCCTGAACAGAGACAACTCAGATGAAGAGCTTCTTCTGGACCACAAACATCTCCAGGGCTGCTGAAACACAGGTGGGACATCTGCAGGAAGAGCACCCCTGCCAGCATGTGGCTTTTATCTTTTTATCTTTCTCTTTCTAATTATTATATTTAGCATATTGATCTCCAGTTCCATCCATGTTGTCACAAATGGCAAAATTTCTTTCCTTAGACAGAAGAGGAGTCTTCCTTTGTGTATACACATATTGTCTCATCCATTCATCAGCTGATGCTGCTTAATTCCAAAGAAGAGAGCTAAACTGTTGACCTCCCCGGCAATTCAAATGATGGAGCCTTAAGATCATTCCTGAGGATATGTATATATGTATTTATATACTTATTTGTAGTTACATGAATAAATCACTGATCACCCCAGGAAAGACTTGATAAGCCACACATAGAAGCCACTTTCATATAGTCTAGAATTACAAAAAGTGGTATTAAATTTAAGCCAAGGGCTGGAGTGGTGGCTCAGCGGTTACGGTGCTTGTCCGGCATGCACAAGTACACAGGTTCAAACCCCAGCACCCACGTGCACAGCTAAGTGTAGTAGCAACAAAAGCCATGTGAAAAACTCAATAAAAATCGATTCTCTCTCTCTCTCTCACTGTCCTTCTCTCTTTAAAAAAAAAATTAAGCCAAAACTGCAAATAACAATGAGGTTAGTGCCCAATTACTCCAGAAAAAAATATAAAGAAATATCTAAAGCTCCTCTTATTTTCCTACTAAAACCTTTAATGGTTAGCTTTTCACATCTTTAAAATTGCAGTTGATGACAGGTTTCTTAATACAATTCCTAACACTTCCTACTGTACAATAGACTTCAAGATTCTGTTATTATGCTGAGCTCGGTTAAGAAATGGCATCTACACAGGGCATAAACCAAGGACTAGCAGAGTTCTAAAATTTCCAGATATTTCTGCATTTGGGTAAGATAAAAAGGTGACTTAACTATAGAAATAACTTTAATAATCATCTCATTGTAGAAAAACACTATTTGATTCAATATAAAGCAAAATTCATCTTACCTGAATAAGAAACTGACTTTTATGCTCATTGCTTCATTCAGAAATGGTCATCCTGCAATAGGGGTCCAATTCAGGCTCCGAGTATGAGCCTTGCTGCAAACCTTATGGTTGGGCATTGAGTATGAACCTTTCTGCTCCATTTTAAAATGGCATTTTTTCTTTTTTTACATCTTTTCCTTCTCCCCCTACCTAATGTGGGGAAGCAAGATTAAAAGACCTTTGTTCCCCGTTGTAGAGAGGAGCATACCTCTGGAATGCTAGTCTGATAATTTCCTCGTATGCTAGCAAATTATAACATATATTTATATCTTTTACTAAAAACCTGTCCTCACTATTTGTATAAGCACCAGGGACAAGGACCAAGCTTTTGGTATAAAATCTCTTATAAACAAGAAAATTGATTCAACGCAAAATTCCTCAACTATTCTCAGCAGTAAATGGGGATAAGACTATCCACTTCTTGGGCCATTGGGAGGGAATGACCATAACTGTTTATTATCAAGTTTAGTGTCAAGTGAGGAGTGGTTCTCCATAAAGGAGCTATGAGGAGGAACCTATGGTCTGTGTTATTGAGATTCTATGTTCAGAACATGACAACACTGTTTAAAATCACATCAAAAAATGAGATTTTTAAGGGCACGTTGTGACTGAAACTAGACAGATAGCACTGATATAAGTGCTACCCATAGGACAGTCAGAAACAACCAAGTCCCATCCAAGTCCAACAAATGAAAAATACCAAAGAAACAGATAAATTGGACTATGTCAAAATTAAAAACATCTCTACATAAAAGACACTATTGACAGAGGTAGATGACCTCCACAGAATGGGATGGAATATGTGGAAATTATGGGTATGACAAGGGATTAATATCCCCCAAATGTAAAGAACTCCAACTCAATAACCACAAACACCCCAAAAGCAATTAGTTTTAATGTCAGCAAAGGACATAGGTATTTCTCCAAAGGTTCAATTGGTTTCTTTCTTTCTTTCTTTTTTTTTTTTAAGTAGTAAGTTTTGGTGAGAGTGAGTCTGCCAGAGTCCCTGGAGAATAATGAAATAGTGTTTGCTATTTTGGGAACAAATTAAGAGTTTTAACTTGAACTGAACTCTCAACTTCTGTGCCAGTGAACATGCACAGTTTTATGCTTCAAAAGGTTCAAATGAAAACAGGATGAGTTTACTCTGCTTAATAGAAACAGACTAACTTTCAGGGCTGTGGAGCTAGTTCAGCAATGGATGCTTGCCTAACATGTGCCAGACCTAGGGTGTCATTCCCATTATTGGAAAATGAACAACAAAAACATTTTAATGTGATGCATGCACATGCGGGTGTGTGTGCACACACAAATTCTGATAGAATTTTGAATGATAAGATAGTAGGGATATATACCCATCTAACCTGTGGGGAGTCCTAGCAAGCCTGGGAAAGTGCAGTGTCACTGTTATAGTCACCAAAGCACTCAGCCAGCTGGGGCGGGGGAGCACCCAAGTGCTTCCATTACCATCTTCTCTATCACTGCTTCTCCTTCAACCCCAGCCTGAAGGGCAGGCAGTTAGGGTGGCACATCTGAGCTGTCAATCTCCACCTTTATCATCCAGCTTTACCTACCCAGTCTATGTGAATGGCCCCCAAAGGGAAGGGACAAAGATCACACTTGTTATTTGAAGAAAAAGTTGTTTAAGGATGCTTCAATTGGCAAACGATTAAGGTTACATTGTGATATATTTTATGTGAGAAATTCTTATAATTATTCATGGTTTAAATATAAAAATATAGAAAATAGCAATCTAAAAACCCCAAAATATCCTACAATGTATTTTGGGAACATCAAAATTTTAAAAACTCAATATTACAATTGTATCAAAACATGAAGCAATTTGAAAAAGACATTCTAGTCAAGAAGCAAGTCAAAATAGAAAAACAGAATCATGATTTGTAAAGACCACTTTTTGAGACCACTGTCTGGAAAGAACATTATCTTAAATGTTTCACTTTTGAGATGTCTTTAAAAATCTCTTTTCTATTAGGGCATAAATTTTGGAGGAAAATTTCATTACCCTGGCATATGTCCACAACCTTCAGTTCATAGGCAACTTCATTGCAGTGGATCAGGTTTCCTTAATGAATGCCGATGACAATCAACATGCAGCTTGCACATGTACACAAGAGTCAACACTGTCACATGGCACAACTTTTAAGAATATTCAGTCTTTCAATTTAGGTGCTCTGCATTCTTTGTTTCATTTGCATTGAAAATTTAGAATCTTATACTGAGACTGAATATTATCATTAGGATGCTTCTTGTCTATTTTCAGTCAATTCTCAAACATATTGACAAAATGATGAATTCCATGATCAACAAGATTTAGATGTGATATTCCTTTTCGCACAAAGAAAAAGAAAACCATCAAGTAAGCTGAACTTTTCAGAACAGAGAAAATGACACTGTGTATGAATTCTGTGTATCTGTCCTATCATCTCTGTTCAAAACAAAACTAAAAAAAGAATTTCTCCAACTATGTGAGTCTACCTTTGTTAAGTATTTAAAAAAAAACATTTCTAACAGTGTCTTCTATGGAATTTTTGGAGTTGCACTAAAAATACGAAGCCATACTCAAATGTTTAATATGCAAATAGAAATGATGACACTTTGAGAGATTAATAAATTGTCCAAGTTGATTTGATGAGAAAACTGGAACATTAAATAAACATTGTCTTTTTACAAATAATTCATTAGACCCCAGAATGAATGAATGTGAATTATGACAATGAATAACTAGCTCAGAAAAGCATAGCAATAAGGCAATAAATACAGAATTATCAACAAGAAGGCATAAAACATTTTTAACAACAATTTCAAACACTTAGGAAGTAAGTGTTATCATACAAGAGTTAGGAACCTTATGCCAGGGGTCAGTAAACTATGGCCCACAGGTCAAATAGTTCCAGTCACCTATTATGTTAAGCCCATCAGCTATGAATGTTTTTTTTCCTTTTTTCCCCAATACTTGAGGAGGAAAAGTCAAGAATAATATTTCTTGCAACATGAAACTTTTATAAAATCCAAAATTCAGTGTTGAAGAATAAAGTTTTATTTGAACATAATGTTCATTTGCTTATGGATTAGCTGTGGCAACTTTTGTAATGTAGAGGCACAGTTGACTAACAGAATCTAATGCCACATTTAGCCAGCAATGTCCCAAATATTTACCATCAGGACCTTTACCAAAAGAGGATATGCCTGCTTCTCAGCTGATATTCCAGCATTCACAAACCTGAATGAGAGTTGTTCTGCTAAGTTCAAGGAACTACAAGGTTCTACCCTTGCTCTAGAGACTTCTGCCTCTCTGAACGTTGCTGGAATTGCTTTTGTGGAGCTGAGTTCACTGATAATGCAAGTAGTCTGAACATCCAACCTGGAGGCTCTAGGCCTGGTGTCTGCATCTTAAGGAAGCCTATACCCAAAAAGACACAATCCTGGTGTGTTTCAAGTAGCTGTGCCCTAATCATGCCCACCGATGACTACCACATGTGTCTTGGACAAGACATATTTAAATCAGTTTTAGAGGCAAGTGAGAAAAACAGAAGACACAAATCACTACTCATGACATCATCTCACTGTGGAATGCTGACATTAACTGGCTTTGTATTAAGCAGAAATTAATGAAGAAATGAGTGCAACTCTTCCTGGGTCCCATGGACTTTATTTATTTGAAATCAGCAGTCAGGAAGGAAATTGGGAACACTGCAGACAAAATAGAGATGTCTTTCTCATGAATATTTAATCTTGAAATATGAGTAAGTAAGAATACTTACCTTTGATAGACTCTTCAAGATGGCGATCTGAAGACAAAAGGCTTCCACTGCATTCCCGTGACTGATCAGGATATCTCCGGCTTCTCACCAGTATTTTGAGGGCAGAGGAGCTGACCCCAACCCCAGGGACCACAGAGGTCATGTCTGACAATGACCAGCAGATGGAGCTCTGATAACATAGCTTCTGACCTTCGGATCCCCAGAACACATTTTCAAAAAGAGTTGAAACTGATCACATCCAGCCATAAATAGAAGACCCACTCCCTGAAAGGACCAGAGACAATCATATTATTGATACCTCCAGGGTCTGCCTATTAAGTATAATTTTCCTTTTTTCTTTTTCTTTTTTTTTTTGCCTTTATTTCAATTTTATTTTCAAATTTCCAAGGTGTGTACCAAGGTGATATATGGTGGAATTTACTTGTTCTC
>PVKS010043550.1:0-14805 GCA_004027875.1 Aplodontia rufa | reverse complement strand
TTACAGTGACACAGCAATATCGATGTTCATTGCAGCACAATTTACCATTGCTAGGCTATGGAAACAACCCCGGTGTCCCTCACAGGAAGAATGGATCCAAAAACTGTGGTACATTTATACCATGGAATATTACACAGCAATTAGAAACAATGACCTTGCAGCCTTCGAGGGTAAATGGATGGTTATGGAAGATATCATGATGAGTAAAATCAGCTTAACCCAGAGATCTAAGGGTCGATTGTCTCCGCTCATAGGTGGAGGTGGGAACTAGACCCTGGACAGTGAGAAAGATGGTCTAGTAACATGAGTTAAATCCAGATAAGATGTAATGCTTTACAATCTAATACCTTTTTTTAGAGCTATAAAGGGAAAGGGAAGGGAGGGATAAGGGAGGGTAACTGGGGGGGCACTCCTGGGGATAATTACAATATCCAGAATATTTACACATTTTATACACATTTTATATTGATTTGTTAAAATCTTGTAAGTCTGTTCAAAAAATAATAATTAAAAAAAATTCAAAGGGGAAATAAAAACATTTCATGATATTAAATTTGCAATATTCCTTCAGTACTATATAGAATACACAAAGACAAATTCCAAATAGAGGAACAAGCAAGCAATATCCAAAACCTAGAAACAGAGGAAACTCAATAAAAGTTGACTCTCCTGAAAGATAAGCAATTCAGCACAAAATATACCAAAAAGTCACAATGGCAGAGAACCACAACATAACCATTCTAACTCTGATCATGATTGATCTCATCACCCCAAACAAAAGGCATATATTTGTAGACCCAGTAATAAAACAAATTCCTACAATATGCTGCTTACAAGTGACAAATCTCACAGCCAAAGATAGCTACAAATGGAAGGTAAATGGAAATAAAATCTAACAAGTCAGTGTGGCAATATTTATATCTGAAAAAATTTTATTTCAACTAAAAATTAGTCCAAAGAGATAATGAAGGCCACAACATCTTATTAAAGGGAACTCTACATCAAGAAGACAGAACCATAGCAAACATGGTAACCCTATACATAAACATTAACCCCTTTCCTGGACCATAAACTGAACCTAAACCTAACCCAGACCCAAACCCTGATCCTGACTCTGACCTTAACACTATCTAACACTAACCCTGACCCTAAACCTAACACAGATCCTGTCTGTAAACCCTGAACATGACAATTAATAAAGAGGTTACCCTACATAACACTAACCCTAGCACTAATCCTACCTCTAAACTCTAAACCCAGAACAGGCCTCTGACACTGACCATAAACAAAGCCTGATCCTCATCCTAACCATAAAGCCAGAACCTGACCCTGACCTGAGACACAAAACTGTGGCCATACATCTTACCCTTTCCAAAGATACTGACCCTAATCAATAACCCAGAAATGGACATGCACTCCAAACTTACTCTGATCTTGAATATGACCCTAACCCTAATCCTACACTAAACTCTGGGCACTGACCTGAATTCTGATTCTACACCCTGACACTATTATTACTCATCTGTGAGGTGGGGACTAGACCCTGGAGAGTGAGAAAGTTGGTCTATTAGCATGCGTTAAATCCAGATAAGATGTAATGTTATACAACCTAATACTTTTTTAGAGATATTGTGGGAAGGGGAAGGGCGGGATAAGGGAGGGTAATTTGGGGGGGGTACTCCTGGGGGTAATTGCAATATCCAGAATTATATACACATTTTATATTATTTTGTTAAAAACTTGTATGGTTGTTCAAAAATAAAAATAATTTTAAAAAACAAACAAACAAACAAACAAAAAAAACTATTCCTAACTGTATGTCATGGCAATAAGACCAGAAATGCTAATACAAGTGTAACCAAATACATAATCCATAAACCCTGATTGACCTTTACACTGACCCTCAACTTGTCTGGGACTCTGAACCTAATTCTATCCCTAACACTACACATAATGACATCACTAAACCCAAACAATAAACCCTAAACCTAAACCTAGCCATAACCTTAAACCAAACATACCCCCAAATCTAATCCCAACTATACACCAAAACCTAACATTAAACCTGATTATGACCATTCCCTAAACTGACCCTGACCCTCACACAACAACAAAACCTGACCCTGAGCCTCACCCAGCAATATTTTTCATTAAAACAGACTCTACTTTAACCCTGACCATGACCCTGATCTAGAACCTTAATCTAAAACTGACCCTTATCTAGAACTTAACTATATCTCTCCACAGAAACTATAAGCCCTGACCCAGTCTCTAATACCAAAGACTACACTGCGCAATAACCCTACTCCTATACTCTACTCTGACACTGACCCTGACCCTGACCTGGAACCCTAACTCTCACACTAAACCTTCACTAGAATCCTAAACCCAGGCCCTGACCTGACAGAACCACAAACATTTTTAATCCTAACTCTGACCCTTTGAAACACTGACCTTAAACTGTGCTCTGGAAACTGACCCTGACACTAAACTTTATCCTGAGTATGACCCTAGCCCTATCCTGGACAGTAAATCTTAGACCTAAGACTCTGACTCTGTACCTAACCCTGTCTTACACCCTGACCTCAAAATTAACCCTAAACTATCTATAGGCTCTGTCCCTGATCCTCACCCCTATGCCAAAACCTAATACTCACCCTATTCCTAAACTCTAAACTCTGACTCCAGTCCAGGACACTGAACCTAACACTGACCTGGACACTGATACTAACCTATCTACCCAGATCTTGAACCAAATCCTTACCTGACCCTGGACATAACCTAAACTAAGAGACTGATCCTAAACTCTAAACCTTTTCCATGAATCTGAACCTTTCAGATTATGACTCTAATCATTAACTATAAACCTAATGCTGACCCTAACACTAATCCTCCATTTAAAATGTAAGGCCTGACCTGGACCCTTACACTGACCATAATACTAGCCCAATTACTAAGCTCTTAACACTGACCCTGACACTAACACAGACTATAAGCTTATCTAAAAATAATCCAGACCCTTTCTGACACTGTCTATAAACCCTGACTTTCACCGTGACCATAGACAAAATCTTTGTCCCTAAATATGATTTTGTTCTGGTCACTACTGTAAGCTTTAGACCTGACACAGGCCCTGACCCTAACCATGACTGGTACCTGACCCAGACACCTTACTCTGTCTCAAACACTATTCCTATTCTTTAGCACTAAACCCTAACTTTGACTCTGACAATGAACCAAACTCTGACCTGGAACCTGATCCTCACACTATCTAACCCTATCCTGTCCCAAATCCTCTCCCCAACCCTGGCAATGACCAAAAACCAGACACTGACTCAGGACTCTAAACCATGGCCCTATATCTGACCCTTTCAGATCCTGACTCTAACCATTAACCCTGAACCTGATCCTGAACCTAACACTATGCCTACCCTTAAACTAGGCACTGACCTGACTCTTATCTTGACCTCACACTACCTATAACCCTAATGTCTAAACCCTGTCCCTGACCCTAAACATATTTAAATATAACATGGACCCCCTACAGACCCTTTTCTTAAACTCTGACATTGACCCTGACCATAGACACTAAACCTTGTCCCTAAATATGACTTTGTCCCTGTGTCTGACCATAAGCCTTAGACCTGACAGACCCTTAACATGACCCTGACCATCACTTGGACCATGAACCTGACCACTAAACCTACCCCTAACACTATCTCTTATCCCTTACTACTAAAACCTGACTCTGACTCTGACACTGATCCTCACATGATCTAACCCTATCCAGACCTTAATCCTTTCACTGATACTGGCCATGAACTAAACACAGACCCAGAATCTAGAAATCTCCCTGTCTCTGAATCTGACTCTGTCAGACCCTGACCCTTACCTCAGCCCTTAGCCTAAACTCTAGGCCTTGTCCGTGATACTAACCCTATCCTGAATCCTAACACTAACCTTATCCCTAAACTCTTAACCCTGACTGATACTGACCTTGACAATAACCTTGATCCAAATCCTACCTTATCCTAAAGCTATCCCAAGCCCTAGAATTGACCTCAACTTAGGCCCAAACCCTAAACTTTATCCATGTCCCTGAATCTGACCTTAGTGGACCCTGACTCTAACCATTAACAATAAACCTAACCCTGACCTGAACCCTGATACTAGCACTAACACAATCCAGACTCAAATACTCTTTCTGACCCAGGCTATTATGTAAAACCAGACCCTACCCAAGACTCTAAGCTGGTCCTGAATCTGAACTTTTCCAACCCTGAGTATAGTCATTAACCCTGAGCCTAAACCTGACCCTAATACTAAGCATTCCTTTAAAATCTAGGCCCTGAGCAGACCCTCATCATATACTTTAAGGAATCCTAACTCTTCCTACCCTCATCAGGGACTACTCACCATATACCCCAGAGAGCTTACACTGTGGTCCTCAGAACTCTCATGGTCCCCACCCTACCCACCTCACAGTGACATCACTGGTTACCTCACAGAACCACTATCACTGTTTAGGCAGCCCTCACCACACATGTCAGAGAGACCTAACTACTCACTTACGATGGCCCTCTCCTCACACCTCAGACAGACTTAAATACCCAGTTCAGGAACTTCTTCCTGTTGACCTCCAGGATCCCTGCATACTCTGCTCAGAGGTCCCTCACCATACAGCTCACAGAGATGTCAGTACACACTGCAGAATGCCCTCAATACACACTTCACACAGCCCTCACTACATGAATCAGACTTCAGAGTAGTTAATATATTATTTTCATAGTCTACAGTATGATTATCACATTAGTGTTAACACAAGGTGGCTATTTGTTAGTTGGAGAAGCTATGGTACAAACTTTTTATTAATATGAGAGTAAACACATGTATATAGTAAGAATAAATACCATATAACACCTATTGCAGTACTTTTAGATGCAACAATATACATATAATATGAGTACAGAAGGCAAAAATTCAGTTATGATAAAAGATTTAGATGCTAAGAAGTATATATCATATGAGTATGAAAAATCACAAAAAGCTTTTATATTAGATTTAGATAGTACCGTTTGGGATAATATGACTCTTAAGATGACACAGGGCAGCTATCATATTTGCATTAGATTTTATAGTTCAGATACCATTATAATAAAAAGGTCACATGGCAGTTAGTATATTAGTTTTATCTGGTATAATATGGATATTATATGAATAGCAAAGAGCACAAGTAGGCCATTATACTAGTTTCAGATTGCACTGTATGGATAAAAGAATAACATTAAACAACACAGTACAGTAATTAAACATGCTATATTATGGTTATTGTAATAGTGTAAAGGCCAAAGGACTTATACTATATCCATTTTATGTGTTATATTTTAGATATCATAGAACTATAAAGGTCAAGACTATCTAAATTTCAATTTTATGTGCAATAATGAGGATGTCAAACTCATATTAAAGGTACATTGCAAGTATTGTACAGCCTCAGTTTCTGATGTTATAGTATAAATATATTACTGCTATTAAAAGTCACAGGACTATGAACATAGATATTGCTGTGTCACTATAATGTGCTGATTCTAAATCCCCTGGAAAGATACCCAGGAGTGGAATAGCAGGATCATATGGTGGGCTCATCCCTAGTTTTTAAAGGATTCATGATATTGCAGCCTTTGAAGGTAAATGGATGGCTATGGAAGAAATCATGCTGAGTAAAATCAGCTTAACCCAAGAACTAATGGTAGATTGTCTCCACTCATCTGTGGAGGTTGGGACTAGACCCTGGACAGTGAGAAAGTTGGTCTATTATCATATGTTAAATCCAAATAAGATATAATGCTATACAACATAATCCTTTTTTGAGATATGGGGGGAAGGGGAAGGGAGGGATAAGGGTGGTTAATTGGGGGGCTTTCCTGGGGGTGATAGTAATATCCAGAATCTATACACATTTGATATTATTTTGTTAAAAACTTGTATGGTTGTTCAAAAATAAAAAAAATTAATAAAAAATAAAGAAAAAAAGTCACAGGGCAAGTGTCATTTCAATGTTTGTTGTTATTATTAGGATATAATATTAGCATCATCATGGGAGGAAAGTTATTAAATCAGTTTTGATGGTATATATGGAGTTTAAATTGATAATAAAGGCCAGAGTGTAGCTATTATTATGGGATTAAATGTTATAATATGGATATAATATTAGAAGTAAAGGCTGTAGGTTACTTATTATATTAGAATATGATGTTACAACATTAATAACACTACATTTACAGGTCTTAAATCTGTTCATCTACTAGCTTGAAAGGCTACAGTTCAGTTGTCATTTTACTGTACAAAACTATGAAACTGTTATTTTATTAATTTTGGATGCTATATCATGAAATTATATTAACTTTCAAGTGCACAAGGAAGCTGTTATGTTAATTACTTAGGCTATACAGAGGACTCCATAACAGTATTTCAATGACAGGGCAGTTAGTTTATCAGATTTGCATGCTGTAGTATGAATACTAAATGAAAAATGAGTCCAAAGTATAGCCATTATATTTCTCTGAAATGTTATAATGTGGCTATTATGTTAATAGGAAAGAACATAGGGCATTCATGATAATAGTTTTATGGATGGTACCGTTGGTATTACATTACTATCAAAGACAACTATTCTTTAAAATGGCAGAGTAGGAACTTTACATTCATTTAAAATGCCAATAGAGCTGTATTTTTTTTTCATTTTAGATACTATAGCATTGAATGCATATTTTAAGACACCTAGGAATAATTTTATTTCCTTTAGATAGTACAGTTCAATTGATGGCAACCCAACCTAAAATTAATATGGATCTTTACTGTTTCCAAAACTTCAGGAGGTAAGGGGTAATAGTCTATATGTACAGCCTACGCATAAAAAGCAGGATTGATCCAGTTTCTTTTTGCCAACATAGTTGTTACATTGTTATTTACCACCTATAAGAGTAAACAGATTTGCAGTTGGCTTCTGTGAGAGTCCTTAGACTATACTTGGCTTGAAAGCAATCACTCATTTTCAAGTTTGGCATTAAGTTTTCCAATTCCTCTGTAGTTGCAGGAAAAAGTCTAGGGAGCAAAGGGAATGTGATAGGAAGGTAGTGAGGAACTTGTGAATTTGGAGAGAGAGCAGCCAGACTGGAGACGATGTAGGGTATTCTGTTAAAATAAAGAAAGAGGAACAGACTTGGGTAATGACTTTGAAAGAGGTTGATAAGGAGCAAAATAAAGATTAGGTGTTTTCAGAGGAAAGGGAAGAAGGTGGGTATCAGAGACATTTACTACTGGGAAGCTCTACAGCACAAACAGAACACATAGTATGTGGCACATTCCTAGGAATAGTAAAGGCTGCAGACCATCTGTTTTATCAATTTTAGGTGGCATATAAGGATTTCATATTTGCATTAAAGGATCAGGGCAAATATTTTATAGATTTTTTTTTATTTTGGAAAGATTTCACAAAGCTGTTGATATTTGAACTATAACTTGAAATATGAATACAAATTCACCAGGTAAAAAATTAAGGATATTCCAGTCACAGTGAACAGAATGTACATGAACACAGAGATATTAAAGAGCATGGCATATTCTAGAAACTGCAAAAAGTTGTGTGGCTAAATGATAGCATGATAACAGTTGCAGATAAGAGATGATGCTTCAAGATAATTTAGAACCAGTTCATAAGTCCCTCAGTTGGCATGCTAAAGAGTTTGGATAATTTTTTCCTCTAAAAGGAGAACTAACAGCTTGTTTACTAAAAAGACAGGATTTGAACTTTAAAAAGACAACTATGAAGACATTTAGAATATGGATTGGGATTCCTTCACTAGTTTGGGAAAAAGGAGCTACTCTTTGTTGAACAGCTACCCTTTTTATTGAGAAATTTATTTGTTCTACAATCATACAAGTTTTTAACAAAGTAATATAAAATGTATATAGATACTGAGGATTACATTTACCACCAAGAGGGCCCTTCTCAATTACCCACCTTTATCCCTCCCTTCCCCTTCCCACAATATCTCTAAAAATGTATTAGGTTGTTTTTGATGCTACAGTATAAATAAATTACTGCTATTAAAAGCCACAGGGTAGTTATTATTTCAATGTTTGACATTACAATTAGGGGATAATATTAGCATTAAAGAAACAGGGAAGTTTTTAATATCAATTTTGTTGGTATATGTGGAGATTATATATATTGACATTAAAGGCCACAGGGAAGCCATTCTTTTAGCATTAGATGTTATGACATGGGTACTGTAATATAAATACAGGCCACAGGTCAAATATTACACTAGTTTGTGCTGCTACAGCATTAAGAAAACATTATTAGTGTAGGCCATAAGGTCATAATTCTATTAGCTTGAAATGCTACAGTGTCAATACCATTTGACAGCAATTAGCTGCAAGGCTCCTATTTTATTAGTTATGAATGCCAGACCATGATATTATATTAACTTTCAAGGGCACATGAAAGATATTGTAATAATTTCATAGGCTACACTGTAGACATCATAACAGTATTAAAATGACAGGAAGTTATTTTATCATCTTTGCATGCTATAGTATGAATATTAAATAAATACTAAAGTCCATGTGTAGCCATTATATTTCTCTTAGATGGTATAATGTGGATATTATATCAATATTAAAGAACATAAGACATTTATGGTATTATATTAGTGTTAAGGGTTGTATTATTGCTATTCTTTTAATTTTAAAGACAAAATGGGAACTGTTCTTTAAAATGACAGAGTAGCAACATTACATCATTTAAAAGACCAGAAGGGCTGTTATTTTATTCATTTTAGATGCTACAGCATGGACTACATATAAGTTTTAAGGTCACATATGAGCAATTATATTTTATTTAGATAGTATAAGAAACATTTTTATCTTAGCATTCAAGTCTAAAGTACAACTTTTCTGTTAGCTTTCGATGCTATTGAGTACATATCATTTTTTCACTAAAGGATAGAGAGCAGTTATTATAGAACTTTAAGGGGTTATCATGTGAAAATATTAAAATATATGATTATCATAATAGACAAGGTGTCATTATTATACTGGTATATTTTTTGGGGGGCAAATATGATTTGCATTGTAAGGCAACAGATTTAAAACTAAATGAATAACAAAGTCATAGAGAAACTTAGTTTTAGATAATACACATGGATATTATCTTTGTACTAAAGCCACAGAGCTCTTGTTATACTAGATGAAAATGATATATTCAGACATTACAATAATAATAAAATCTATAGGACAAATACTGCATTAATTTTAGATGCAGAAGAAGTTCAGATAAAAATGGAGCCTCATGCACCCTGCTAAGAAAGGTGGACAGAAGTATCTTGGATAGCCTCATATGCTCCAGTGTCACTTGGTTAGCCAACAGTCACCCAGAACCTGGAGAAAGTGGCTCTCTTGCTAATGTATGCTGGGGACAACTGAGTACATGCCTTTGTTAATGCCCAATCACCCTAGTTGAAGTATGGGGATTAAGTTCTTCCCACACCTGACTCTCTTCCTATTGCTCAGGGACTCTAGTACTGAGGGAAAGAACATGGTATTGTCACATATGCTCATGAGAGGGATACGGGTCAGAGAGGGAAATCAAGAGGCAGGGAGCAGATTAATATTTTAAGGGTAGTATTTGAAGAATTACATGGGACTGTCTAATGGGAGCAGGTAGGTTATCAGTTTGTAGTGATTAGATGGTCCCCAAACAGTGGTGGTGGATACATGGCACTGTGATAGACTCAATACCCACAAACTGCACAACTTAAAAAAATAAATATACTAAATTATTTTGACCAGTGTACTTAAGATACACAGCAGAAAAAATCAGAAATTAATAGAAATGAAAAGATACCGTTTTAGGAAGAAAATGGCTGTCCTGGGACTGAAGCTGGCACTGGGTGACACTCAGGAGCTGACATTAAATGATTTCCAGAGCTAGCTTGAACTGTATGGCTGGGTGTGTTCTTCACTGGTATGGACTCTGTGCATTTGTAGAGCTGGCTAAAGTTCCACTGAAGATGACATGCCTCATACTAGACTTGGTGTATAAGTGGAGCTCGTTCTAATAGGGATGCACAGTAGCAGAACTAACTGCAGCTCCATGGAGGAAAAAAAATAATCCTTTGCTGTCATGGATTCTTCTCTGCTGTTGCTATTGCTGCTTCATAGCTAACCCTGCTTTCTGATTTGCAGAGAGAAGTGCATGTGGAATGGCTTTAGTTGTATGACTACTGGAGGAAATAACAGAAATGCCTCTTTATCTGTGGCTGGCTTTCATTTTATCACTGGTTCTGTACCTTGATCTTGCCCTTGCAGTGTTTGTGCTAGAAATAGAGCTGGTGACAGCACACTTCTGTGAATGTGGTTGATGACTGTGAATACTACAAATTAAATTTTGTAAAATTTAATTTTGTAAAATTAAATTTTGATTTATGTAAAAAAATTGCATCAACCAAAATCTTAGCCAGGTATGGTGATGCAAGCCTGTAATCCTAGCAACTTGGGAGGCTAAGACAGGAGGATCACAAGATCAAAGCCATCCTCAGCAATTTAGCAAGGCCGTGAGCAACTTAATTTTTACCCTGTGTCAAAATAAAGCAATGAACAGAACTGGGAATTTGTCTCAGTGCTTAAATGCCCCTGGGTTCAATTCCTAGTACAAAAAACATTAATCTTAAAGTGAAATAAATTAAAAGGAATTTGGGGTCTGGAGATATGACTCAGTGATTATGGTAATTTCCTGACATGTCCAAGGACCTGGGTTTCAACTCCAACACCACACACACACATAAATGTCAGGAAAATTAAAAGCCAGATGTAAAAGTAATGGGTACAGCCTGATGATCAGGAGCTTACCTTCCAGACAGCCTTTTCTCCAAAAAATATTATTTTTGGATCCTTTGTTAACTATGAGGAAACTGTATTTATGTGGGTTTGTCTCAGTTCTTTCTATTCCATTCCATTGGTCTTCATGTCTTTTTTGATCTAAGTACAATGCTGTTTTTGTTACTATAGGTCTCTAGTATAATCTGAAGTCTGGTATTGTGATGCCTCCAGCTTTGGCTTACTCACTAAGGATTGCTTTGACTATGCTGGGTCTCTGATTTTTTTTTCAAATGAAGTTCATGACTGGTTTTTCTCATTCTATGAATAATGCTGTTGGAATTTTGATGAGTTTTACATTGAATCTGTATAGCACCTTAGGTAATATGGCAGTTTTGATATTAATTTTGCTTATCCAAGAATATGGAAGGTTCTTTCCATCTTCTAAATCTTATTCAATTTTTTAATGTTCTATACCTTTAATTATAGATGTCCTTCTCTTCTTTTGTTAGATTGATTCCCATGTATTTTTTGAAGCTAATGTGAACGCAGTCATTTTTCTAATTTCTTTCTCAGCAAGTTCATCCTTGGAATAAATGATTTGTCAATGTTGATTTTGTACTCTGTTGTCATGCTGAGCTCATTTATGGACTCTAGAAGTCTTGTTAGTGTGGTTTTCTGGATCTTTTAATCTATGTAGTAAGTGTTGCTATGGATCTGTTCCTTCTTTCTATTTACTTATTACCTTCACTTGAACAGTTGCTTTACTCTAAATATTAGTACTCACAGCATCACTTAAGATCAGAGCTGCAAAGCTCACTAGTAGTTCACTTTTCTGTTACCCATGTCCTCTCTACTCTATTCTTCTAACACTCAACCCTACCCCAACATCATTCCCCCAAACTCTCTGTCTTTATCTCCTCCTTTTTTCTTTCTTTTTAAGGTATTTTGTTTGTTCTTTGAATTTTATTTTTTACTTTTGGTAATTTGGAATAGTCTTACAGTAAAGGAACATATTATTTATTCATCCTTTTGGAGGGCCAAAATAAAAATCCAATGTGATTGCCAAATTTGATATTGCAGTCTGATGGTTAATAGTGCTCTAAACAAAGATAGTTACTAATCCTACCATTCCACTCATTGGTGGTAGTTAAGATGGTATTAGTTTCAGAAGGAAAAATGTAATTAGGTTAATGCTGTTTATTGTACCCATTGGTTGCTCATACTGTCTCACACCTTTACCATATGAGTTATTAGAATTTGCAAAGGACAATAATTAAACACTGCTGTTAATCTCAACTTCTCAAACTGCACCCAGCACAAGTTACTGAAAAGGCAAAAACCCCATAACTGATCAACATATCCAAAGAAATATAATCAAAGAGGACTCACAGGCCCACTCCCTATCCCTGAAAATGAATAAAAAGAAAAGCATTTCTCTCCCTCAAATCCATAACACCCCAGCCAAGGAGTCCACAAATAGGGACCTGGATGAAAACCTAGAAAAGTATCAACAATCTGATTATTACTACAATCAAAGAATTAAAAGAAGACATAAAGAAGGAAATAAGAGAGCAATTGCAGGAGCTGAAGACCATTTGATAAAGAGCTAGACATTCTAAAAAGACACAAAGCTAAGCTCTTAGAGTTAAAAAATATAGTAAACCATATTAAAATCTCAGTGGAAGATATTAATATCAGAATAAACTCACAGAAAATAGAACCTCAGCTCTCAAAGAACAAACATTAGACAATGAAGAGAGGCTGATCAATTATGAATGCAAAATGACTGACAAGAAAAAAATTAAGGATCACGATCAGAATATCAAAGAATTATGGGATAAGGTGAGAAAAATAACATGAGAATCATGGGGATAGGTGAGAACATAGACCAACAAATGAATGACATATAGAATCTTCTCAATGAAATAGGCAAAGAAAATGTCCCTCATGTAAGACTTGATCCAGAAAATGAAATTCAAGAAACATCTAGGACATTAAGCAGACCTAATCAATCATCGAAACACATCGTATATAAAATGAGTAATAGATAAATCAAGGAAAGAATTTTAAAGGCAGTAACAGAAAATCACCAAATCACATTCAGAGGCAGACCAATGAGACTTATTGTAGATTTTTTCAGATAAAACAATAAAGTCCAGGAGAGCATGCAATGATATTTTTCAAATATTGAAAGAAAACAATTTTTAGTCAAAGGTACTATACCCTACAAAACTGACCTTTAAATGTGATGGGGAAAAACAATACTTTCATGATAAGAACAAATTAACAACATATGTGAACACAGATCTACAGAGAATACTCAAAGACAAACTTCAGTCAGAGGAAAAAGGTATCACCTCCCAAACCCCATAATCAGGGGAAAGACAATAAAATATAACTCATTAAAGATATCCAAGATGGCAAAAAACACAGCAAATGTCACATTGCCAGGGACACAGAATCACATATTTATTCTAACACTGAATGGGAATGGACTCAATTCCCCAATGAAAAGACACAGATTAGGTGACTAGATCAAAAAACAAAATCCTCCATTTGCTGCTTGTAAGAGGCACACCTCTCAGGCAAAAACAGACACAGATTGAAAATGAAAAGTTGGCAAAAAAAGAAACCTATCAGGCTTATGGCCCGAGAAACCATGCTGGTGTTGTATCCTTATATCCAACAAAGTTAACATTGAGCAAAAAATATGTACAATGGGATAAAGAAGGTCACTACATCATAACAAAAGGAACAATTCATCAAGAAGCCATAATGATAGTTAGCATTTATGCCCCCAATTAGAAATCTCCCAATTATGTTGAGAAAATACTCAAGGGCATTAAACAACTTACCAACTTCAATTCAATAACACTAGGGGATTTCAACACACCACTATTAACATTTGACAGTTCATCAGTGTAAAAAAAATCAATAAATCTCTAACCTAAACAAGACTATCAATCAATTTGACTTAATAAACATTTACAGAATATTCCATCCCAAATTGTCTGAGTTTACTTTCTTCTCAGCAGTGCACAGATCCTTCTCCAAAGTAGATCAAATCCTAGTCCACAGAAGAAATCTTAGCAAATACAAAAATGTTGACATAATTGGATGTATTCCATCATGCCACAACAACATGATTTAATGATCTAAAGTTGGTTCTTTGAAAAATAAATAAAAACAGACCCCTAGCCAAATTCATAAGATGAAAGAATAAAGTAAAGCAAATCAACAAAATCAAAGATGAAAATGGAGACATCACCAACACTTACTAAAGTCCAGAGAATTGTTGTATCTTATTTTGAAAAACTGTATTATTTCAAGTTTAGTAATTTGGAAGACATGGACAAATACTTAGCCATATACAACATCCACAAATTAACACAGGAGGACATTGAAAATCTAAACAAACCAAATTCAGATAGTGAAATTGAATCAGTAATCAAAGGCCTTCCAAAAAATAAGGCCCAGGATGTGATCGATTTAAAGAAGAGTTCTACCAGACCTTTATAGAAGAATTAACACCTTGTGTTAGCAAGCTATTACATGAAATTAAAAGGAACAGAACCCTCCCAAATACTTTTTATTCAGAAATTATAACCCTGATACCAAAACCCGAACATTGAAGAATGAAATCCAAGATGACCTAAAAAGATGGAAAGATATCCCTTGCAGAATTAATATAATAAAAATGGCCATTCTACCAAAAGCTTTAAATAGATTTAATGCTATCCCTATAAAGATACCTATGTCGTTCTTTAAAGACATAGAAAAAGCAATTCTCAAATTCATTTGGAACAACAAAAAACCAAGAATTGCCAAAGCACTACTAAGCAAGAAAGATGAAACAGGCGGTTTTGCCATTCCAGATCTAAAACTATACTATAGGGCCACAGTAACAAAGACAGCATGGTA
>PVKS010043549.1:0-14808 GCA_004027875.1 Aplodontia rufa | reverse complement strand
TTAGCTTATAATCTACAGAAATTTACTTCTTATCATTCTGGGGTCCAAAAGCATATGATCAAGGTACTGGTATGGTTGGGCTCTAGGGAGGACCTGTTTCTAGATAGCAGACCCATGTTTCTCATCTGTATCTTCACATAAGAGAAAGAGGGCTCAGTAGCTTTCTGGCCTAAAAGTATTGATCTTTTTCATGAGGGCTCCACTCTCACAACCTAAGTACTTCACCCAAATAACATTACATTGAGTTGAGGATTTTGACATAAATGTGGTAGGGTGGGACATCACTTTTCACCCCACTACGTATAGTGGAAATATGACTTGTCATAATAAAAACTATTTTTACAATTATGGATCTTATCTTAAAATACTTGATTCCCACATAAGCAGGAATATTGAGGAGTAGTAAATTAAATCTTGAGATTGTTAATTTAATTGCATCCTTAAAGACTTTTTCTTCTAAGTGGGATCATTGTAAGCAAGGCTTCTAGGGAAATAGCGTCTTGTGAGGTCATCAATTCAAGAATGCTTCTTCAACTCTAAATCTTCTTAAAGTCATTTGCTTCTGCAAAACAGAAGCACCACAGTTTTTCATAGTTTACCTAGTTTTGCATCCAAACTTTTAAAGTAGCTGTATCCAATGTGCTCCAATTTCATATAGGAAGTCTTGATATGAAGCGTTGGTGCAGTTGAGCCTGAAGTTCCCCGGATATCTGCTGATTCTCACAAGAACTCAATGTGTGATTGAGTGCTGAATGCTTTGGGTGAACATGCAAGTATAGAAATGCTTTACATTTAGTGATTTTGGCTTTATCGGTAATTGAAAAAGTGGAAGGAATCAGTTCTACAAAGGTGGTGAACTCATGCAGTTAATGTATCTCCATCCAGATGGACATCAGGCTTCAGCGCCAATTGTTTGGTTTTGCATTTGTTGCCTGTGCTTCCAGCATTGTATCCAAACAATTGCCCTCACTAATGCTGCAAGCTTATCTCCAATACTTTAATAAGACAGAATCTCAACATACACATATTTAATTTATATAGTTTTCATTTGCCCATCTGTGATTTTATCAAAATTTAAAAATTGGTAGCAGAAGACGTAGTCATTTAATTTTACTTTTATCTTTATTCTTTTTCTTGGCAACATGTAAGATATCCTAAAGGCAAGCTTAGAAACTTTCATTAAACTTTCTCTGCTACATAATAAAAAGAACAAAAATTCTGGGGCTGGAGCCATGGCTCGGCAGTTATGGCACTTGCCCAGCATGCAATAGTACACAGGTTCAAACCCCAGCATCCATGCAACGAAAGCCATGTGAAAAACTCAATAGCAATTGATTCTCTCTCTCTCTCTCTCTCTCTCTCTCATTGTCCTTCTCTCTTCAAAAAAAATCTTTCACTTCCAATCTCAAGACAGTTCCTGATTTAGGATTCTGGTGCTGAAGTGCACTATGGGTCATCCACTGGAAACCACCTTGCTGATCTGAAAAAAATAAGCCTATCATGAGTTTCAAACTTTTTTTTGTTTATGGGCAATTTGTCTAAGAGAACAGATATTTATAAAATTTTCCTTACTGTTCTTGATTAAGGGTTGTACTTCACAAACCTTGAAAATGAATTTCAGTTTACCTTACATACATAATAACATATGGGATTAGGGTGGTACTTTAAGATATTAAAATAAATGCCCTTTGTTCTATTAGTTATGCATTTATGTTTCTATGGACCCTCAGAAATGGTATAATCAGTCTGAGGACATAACATCAGATTTCTTAACTTACTCTAACAGAAAACCATTTTGTTCAATAGAATTTTCTAAATATTTATGGATTTTATTTGTGGTCAGTACTTACAGTTGTGGATGATTTATAAGAAGAACATGACATGCCTTCACCCCTAAAAAGCTTGAAATTTACTGAGGGTACAGCATAAAGAAATTACAAGAACTTGTTGAAAAATTAATTTAATCAAATGTATTAGGCAATCAATATTCTTGGCCTTCAGTGGAAGTGAGGATTAATGTGGATTGTAGCGGTTTCAGAAAACTGTCATGAAGGTTGTAAAAAGGTGAACTAGAATTGGATATTAAAGAATAGGTATGGTTATATGGGTGATAAAGTTAGGGAAAGTAAATTGAAATCCTGTTAGAGCACTCCAGCTGATCGTATGCTTTGACTTGTGTGATGGAACATTCTGCCTAATGCAGAAAAGCCCTGATGGGTGTAGAACAAAGGTTGATTAGAAAAAAAGGGAGAAACTGACAAATGCAAATCAACTACGCTATTTCATTTCATTCCAATTAGAACAGTGATCATCAAGAATACAAAAATTAATACTTGCCAGGAAGAATGTGAGCAAAAGGTACCATTATACATTACTGGTGGGACTTCAAATGAGTAACTTTGAAAAGCAGTATGGAGATTCTTCAAAAGACTAGGAATGAAATCACCACAAGATCCAGCTATCCCTCTCCTTGGTACTTATCCAAAAGAACTAAAATCAGCATGTATAATGATACATACATGCCAATGTTTATCACAGCCCAATTCACAATAATCAAGTTATGAAACAAATCTAGATGTCTTCCAAAAAATAAATGAAAGGAAAATGTAGTGCATATACCAATGGAATTTTACTCATCCATAATAAATAAACAAACAAAATTATGGTATTTGCTGTTAGATGGCTGAAACAGGAGAAAGCAATGCTATGTAAGATAAGCCAAACCCTGAAAGTCAAGGTTTGAATATTTTCTCTAGAGAGATTAAAAGAAAAAAAGAAAAAAAAGAATTTCACAAAAATACAAGGAAGACCAATGGAGTAGGGAAAAAGGAGAGGGAGGGGTGAGAGGAGGGAATGGAAAGAATGGATGAATGACATCTACCAAATTATGCTACGTCCTTGTACAAATGTACCTCAATAAATCCCACTTTTATATATATGACAATGCACTAATTTTAAAAATAATAATAGAAGGAAGACCAATAAAATAAAGCAAAGGATTGGGGGAATGGATTAAAGGAGAGAAAAGAAAGGTAGTAGAGAATGAGATTGATCAAACTGATATGTTCATGAACAAAACTAGCAAAATGAATCCCGCTCTTATGTACAGTTATAATGCACCAAAATAACAACACAAAAGAGGCACTGAAATATCTGAAAAACTCTACTGGCAATGGGAATCCCGTGTAAGATTTTGATATATAAAATAAGTGGTGAGAAAAATATTTAGTAGGTTGTTCTGACATCACAATTTTAATTGCAAGGAGGCAGGTTACAAGAACCTGGAACCATTTGAGTTTTCCTGGATAGGAAGGAAGGGGCTCTATAGCAAGAAAATGGAAGCATATACTGAAAATTGTGTTACACACAGAGCAACCTGTTCAGGTATTTAAAAGACACTGATTAAGTAGATTAAAAATAAAACGGAAATTGAAAGTATCAAATGATTGTGTTAACTGACAAAATCCACACTGAGAATTCAAGTATATTGGCCCCCAGTACTGGATGCTTTCCAGTAAATAATAAAATCTGCAATGATGACTTAGTTTTGTTGGAGGAAAAGTTATTTAAGATTTTATTTTGTCACTAGTCATACTATATCTCTCATTTTACCCAATTTTTTTTTCAACATGTAAGAAGTCTTCACAAGGTAAGCCGCTGAATCCTGACTATTTCTAAAGTCAATTGGAATTTCTTGAAAATCGTAAATACTAACATAATGCTGTTTTTTTTTTTTTACAATTTTTATTAGGGAGTTGAGTTGTAGAACAAAAGCTGTGGTCTATATATGCCTTGGAGTTCTACTCAGCAATTAGAAAAAAAGGTATTGCGGCCTTTGAAGGTAAATGGATGGCTATGGAAGAAATTGTGCTGATTGAAGTTGGCCAAACCCACAGAGTTAAGGTTGAATGTTTTCACTTATTTGTGGATGCGGCAGCTAAACCCAGTCTTGGGTGACAGGGAGTCAAACTCACACTTTAGACCCCACAAAGCATTAGCAACACACAATCTAGGGCAAACATAGATTTGTAGGGTGGGTGAGGAAACAGGTGGGGAAGGGGAGAGGGAGGGAGAAAAGGGAGGGATCTAGGGAGACAATCAATAATGTAGCACACTCTTTACCCCCCCCCCGAGAATCCAATAATACTTATGCTATCATTTAATTCTGTAAAATTCATAATCTAAGAACTGATATCGCTTTTAGGGGCAAAACATAGAAGAATCAAGAGACTGGGGTATGGGCAATGTGGGGGTGATTCTGGTTTAAGAACATGTGCATATTGGGCTGGAGCAGTGGCTCAGCACTTACAAAGCTTGCCTCGCATGCACAGGTACTCGTGCTTGAACCCCAGCACCATGTACACAACAAAATGTCAGAGGAATGAAAGTCACGTGAAAAACTAAATAAAAATTTCTTCTCTCATTTTTTTCTCTTTCTCACTATCTCTCTCTCTCTTTAGAAAAAAGAACATATGCGAATCATGTTGTTACTTTATGTGCATTTGTGATTGTACAATAACTCAACTCCTTTATAAAACTTTTAAAGAAAAGAAAAACAAAAAAGATGAAAAAACAAAAAGTAAATGATTATATAGCAACTGACACACACTATGGCACACAAAATCGTGAGGTATTAAGATTCAAATGCCAATATTTGTAAAATGTACTATAGTTAATATGGATTTTATTAAAAATATATAATACATTTTTATCTGTCAGTTTCATGACTTTCTACTTGATCTCACCTTTGTCAAGAATATCCCACTTGATCAAAATTTCAGGTCCTCTCTCCCTGAGTAACAGTTGATAATATGTTCGAATTAAGTGAGACTTTGCTTCCATTACAAAAATTTTCCTAATCCACTTAAATTAGTTGAGACCCCATAGAGATCTTAGACTTTTGTCATTTTTTGATACAAATTATCATAGAAACAAGAAAATACATATTTCTTAGAATTTGTAAACTATAGCGATATCTTCTACAACTTTTTAAAAGGTTTGCGGGTAGAGTTATTGTAGCAACAGAGTGAGAGTTCATGCACTTCAAACTTCAGTGTTCACAAAGGCAAGAATTATGTATCTTTCCCAACACTCTATTCTCAGGATATAACACAGTACCTGATCCCAGAAGGTTAGAATAAGTATTTGTTGAATGAATAGCAGAACAATTATGTATTTAATACTTTGAATTTCCCTATAAGCGCTGCTATAATTACATCCCACAAAGTTTCTATATAATTGGTTTTGGTCTTTCATTTATGGTTGTTTTTTTCCTTCTTGTTGTTGTTTTATTATTTTGTTTTTTGTACCAGGGATTGAACCAAAGTGTTTATCACAGAGCCACATCTTCAGCCCCTTTTATTTTTCATTTTGAGACAGGGTCTCACTAAGTTGCTCAGAACCTTGCTAAACTTCCGAGGCTGGCTTTGAACTAGCAATCCACCTGCCTCAGCCTCCCAAGCCATTGGGATTACAGGCATTTGACACCACACACAGTTCTTTCATTTATGTGCAAGACTTTTTAAAGTTCTCTATTTCTTTGATGCATGAGATATTCTGAACTTCACTGCTTAACATCTAAATATTGTCACAACCCCAATTTTTTTTCTTTTGCTCAATTTAATGTAGAGTTCTGGTATCAGAAAAAATCATCTACATGGTTTAATTCCTTTTAAATATATGCAAAAATTTTTTATAGTCTAGCACATTTTATATCTCTGAGAATATTCCATGAGCATGCACATTTGAAAATAAAGTTTACTCTGAAATTGTTGACATTATATCCTTACCGGTTGTATTAATATTTGTATTTTAAATTATCAGAATCTCTTTCAAATTAATGAAGACTTAATTCTGGTGAAATATAGAGCATTTGCACCAATATAGCTACCTTAAGAAACAATTTTATCATATATTGATCCCTTTGTGTGATTCTAGTTGAAGATCATTGCACAATTATTATGATACTTATATTAAATCATATTAGACTTTATGTTTTCAAGGTGCATCACAGTATTACATTTATCAGTAGTCTCTTCCTTTTTATGATGGATAATATTCCATTGTACATATTATACATTTTTTATCCATTCTCCTTTTGATTATAATTTATATTAGTGTGGATCACTTTGAATTCTCCTTACTTGTAATTTATTGAGACTCTTGTAGGTATAGATTCATAATTTTCATCAATTCTGGACATTTTCAGAAATTACTTCTTCAGATAGTCATTGCATTCCCAACAGATTTCTTGGTGGCAGGACCAGTTCCTGGAACTGCCTCCTCTGCCATCTTGGCCTAGTCTCCCTTGCTACAGTAAGACTTCTATTTGTTTTTGTCTTTCAATTGAGCATATGTATTCAGATGTTTATTTCCTTGTGTGGTTCTAGTTCAGCATTGTATTTCTTAAATGGGTAGATTTCTATTTTACATTTACTTTCAGACTGCTTTGAAGATGATTTTTTCATTTTTCTTCTTCTGGAAAGCCTATAACAATCACATTTATACACTAGATATAGCCCCATAATCTCTGAGACATTGTATATTTTTATTTTTTTATTTTTCACATTGTATACTTTCTTTTCATGTGTCTTCAGCTTTATTGCATTAGTCTTTTCAAATCTCGTATTGAGCTCATATAGTAAATATATACTTTTGGTTTTAGTACACTTTAACTCTAAAATTTCAAGTGTGTTCTTTTTGTTTTTATATTTTCATCTTTTGTACTGAGATTTCCTTATTGGTTATATCATCAGTGTCTCATTTCCCTTTAGTTCCTTGGATATAATTTTTAAAAATTGAACCAAACACAATATTCAGTCTTATTCACTTTTTAAATTAACTTAGTTGTGAATATATTATTTGAATATCTCAATCTTTTTGCTGTATCAAATGAGAATTATGGATACAATGTCATTTTGAACTTGAGCTTTTTTCTTGAGTTCTTCCGCACCTTCCTTTTTCCCTCTATCAAATATAGACTTAAAATGAGGTCTCAGTTCCCCCAACTCCCTTTCCACATGTTGCAACTATTTATGTTTTCACTCAAGCACACTGAAACCATAAGACTTCCACTGTATGCTAATCTATCACTGTGCAATTACACATTTTAAGTTCAACTAATTATCAGGCTTTCCTTGACTTTCACATTCAGCTGTAATGTCTGTGTCTACCTCTACATGCTTCTAATTTGTGGTTATAGTGATTATGAAGATGAAAATGTCAAATACTCCAGATAATTCTTCATACTTTTTTCGATGACTGGGTAATAGGTACATGTGGAGGGAAGCATAGGAATTATAACTGAATGTGAAAGCCAAGAAAAATGTTCTGTGCCAAAGATGGTTCAGCATTCCCCCAACAACAAGTATTTGTGTAGTGTATATATATATATATATATAGGTGGGGAAGTAAATGACATACAGTAACAACCTGATTTCCTGCTGGTTGTGTTTGACTTTATATGGACATTGTGTTAATCAGTTTTCCATGTTGTGAAATAACACCTGTGAAGATCAACTTGAAGAAGGAAAGATTTATTATGGTTCACAGTTTCAAAGGTTTCAGTCTGCGATTGGCTGACTACTGTTTTGGGGCCTATGGTGAGGTATTGCATTATGATTTTAGGGGGTGACAAAGCAAAACAACTCACTTAATGGTGGCTAGGAAGCAGGAAAAAAGGGGGGAAGGGGCCAAATATCAGTTATACCCTTACAAGGCACACCCCCAGTGACCTACTTTTTCCAACTAAGCCCCACCTATTACAGTTTCTACTACATCCCAATAATGCCATCATCTATGAGCCCATCAATGAATTAATCCATTGATGAAGTCAGAGCTGTCATGATCCAATCCCTTCTCAAGAGCCCCATCACTGAACATTGCTACACTGGGTACCAATCCTTCAACACATGAGTCTTTGTAGGATATTCAAGAGCTAACATTACAGATGCAAACTATAATAGGCATAGAGTAATCAGTTGGCAGCCTGAGATTTATTGAATTTTGATTTCTGATAAAAAGCTGAGATTTTGTTCCTTGGCCGTAATTTGCTCATTTGTCAAACTGTGTGGAGGTTACTTTGGGTCAAATTTTATCACCCAAGTATGGAGATAGGATTAGATGACACTAAATTTAATAATGCCTAGAGTTTTACAGTGACATGCCAAAGTATTGGTTAAAATTCACATATCCAAAAGTACTTGACAGAAGGGAAAGAGCTCATTGAGAGGAAAGTGTGTGGATTAGGAGACTGGGGTTTTGTTTCTTATGGTGTACTTGGGGGATCTGGAGCTTAGTTAATCTCTGAGTTTCAACATCCTCATCTCTAATATAGTGTTCAACCTATGTAATTTAGCATTTATCTCCAAATATATGCAGTTGTAGGAGATTTCATTTTAGTAGGAATTTTCTTAGTTGGCCTTCTGAATTCTTGATTCAATGGGGGAAGGATGGATGTAGGGCCTGTGGTTTTAATTAACTTTCCTGTAGATTCTATGTAGATCCAGGATTTGGAGGCACTGTTCCCCTTCAATTATCCTACTCCAAAATTTCTTGTTTCTTCTTCTGGAACATTCCAGGTATAAATATTTATTTTTATTATGCATAATTATGTAGCACATGTGAGTTTTCTTGGTGAATTATATTTCGTTGAATAAAATATTTTCTTTCTTCTTCATTGATTTGGTTCCTAATTCAGTCACTGAACTCAGTTTGTGTAGGTATTTGCAGCTCAGTGGAAAGAAGATGACTTATTTAGTGAAAACACTGGCACAGCCCTCTCTGCAGAGGCCAATTAATGCATGTCAGTCCAGAGAAGTCTGAGAAAATCCTTGCATCAGTCATCATTTCTGTTCATATTCCCTAGAAAAGTATATTTTGCTTTTGGTTCATCAGTGACTTTTTTTAAAACAAAATCCTCAATCTAAGAGGAAAGTGAAACAATATATTGCACACCGTAAGTTTTCTGGGAGCACAAGCATTTGAACCGGTAGTAAAAGCATGCGATGGCATGCATGGACACTAGTGTGAAATCTAGGAGCAGTGAAAAATAAACCGTGATAAGCTTATAAAAGCTCATAGACTATATCATCTTTGCCTCCTATTGCTTTGTATCAGTGAGGAAGAAAAAAAGACATTTTATTGCAGAGAAAAAAAAAGAATGCACCAAGAAAATACACATATGTCACATAACTATGCAGAATGAAGCACCAATCAGGTCCTCAGAGCTTCGTGATAGGGAACTAACTGATGTTCAGAAAGAGAAGGTTGTCATTAGTGAAAATGTTCAGATAACATGAAAATAATCATGGACCAAAATTTTTTCATCATTCTAGTAGTTTAATATTCATATTCCTTTAAACCTTTTAAATGATACTCTTTCAATCAGTCACATTTTTGGATTTTACACCTTTGTGAGTTCTATAAGACAAAGATGGAGTCTTCTATAAAAGCAAAGGAAAACAAGACTCAAACAAGTGATTTACAAAGTCACAAGAAGAGGAATGGATGTCCTGCACCAAGTAATTCAGTACTTTAAAAATGTGTTGCCATCAAAATTAAAAAGTGGACTGTTTTAGGCAATTAATTGTGCTGTCATTGACTAGAGAAAGAGTTCTTCAAATACCTTCTAGATAATGGCCTCAAAAATAATAATACAAACAAATTATTCAGGAGAACTGGTAAGTATAATTTATCACAAAATGCTGAATGATTTGGGAAGAAGCTCAGAGTCCTAAATCAATAGGAAACTTGATAGAATTTTCTATCCATCATTCGGTGATATTAGAGATGACAATTTATTTGTCGAAAGCAGCAACATGTTGCACCCTTTGTGATGAGATTTGCTACTGAACTTTTATGAGAGGCCTTTTTAAGAAAAACTTAATTGCCACTTTTTAAAATTTTTTAAATTAATGTATACATTTCAAAAATGTATTTGTGCAATTCCTGGATATATTGAGTTTCACTCTTCTCCAGTGTCAATAAGACATAACATTATAGCCCTGATGGGTTTCTGAAAAATCCCAAAACACACTTAGCCTTTAAAAGCAATCTTACTTTATTCCTTTCTTTCCTATCATAACTGAAAAAAATAAGAGACACAGTATTGTGCATCTTTTGGATTGCAGTTTATGATTTAAAAAGTGCTAGTTCTGCCAAAAGTATTAAATTTAAATTAATCACCACATGAAAGAGTAATTTCTAGGCATACTGTGTTCTTCAACTGAAGAGTTTTATCCTGGATGATTGCATACTTCTACTCTGGCAAATGAGCATTAATAGAATCACTTTGGGTAAAATGAAGTGATAATGGAATAGAATCTACTATTTAAGCCAAAATTTGAGGCAGAATTAGAATGCATAAATGAAACAGTTGATCAGCATGGGATTGTGGAATGTGTTTTCCTTTGAAAATTATTCAACTTTGATTGAGGTCTGGAATGGGTCCAATTCATTTCACATTCAGATGTGATAGACCTCATCTGTTGGCCGGGAACTGCTGTTTTCTCTAGGTTAGGGATCTTGCTTTTAGATAGCTGCTGCCAATTATCTCCTTCCACCTACAAGAACCAGGTAAGGGACATTAGAATTGGCCTCTGTATTCATTAGACATCATTTAGAAAGCATGGGCCTGGGTCTGGACCAAATGACTTGCAGGTTTTGTATTTGTGGGCTGAGGTCTTGTTATGTGGCCCCATATTCTGCTTTTGGGTCTCTCTTTGTGTTCATTAGAATATATGTCCCCACTCTCTTTGACTGTAGACTGCATACCCTGATTTGTTCTCTGGTGTTTGTTATCTTGATATTGTGTCCCTCTACCTAATTTCTCACTTTGTCACAGCGAGACCCCAGATAAATGACTAACCCCCAATTGCATGTTGCGATTTTATGATTGTATCATCACCATTATTTAAAGGGACCCAATTTATGTCTAAGCCCACTAGATATAACACCTACTCTTAAAGGATTGCCTATCAACTAAAATGTTGAAGTAAGTTAAAGCACCTGACCTGACCCAGTCAGAATTCGCACTGTTGTGTGGGGGATGGAATTTGAGGAGGTCAGTAGGTAGGGAACAAGCAGTTCATTCAGGTAAACTCTCTTGATAACTTGACCTTTAGGTGAATAGACTAATGATATATGACCAGGACACAGAATTTACCACTGCAGTGCTCTTGGCTGAATGTCCTCAGCAAAGTACCATTCAGTATCTACCAGCATGACTGCTGGAAAGTATCCCACAGACTATCCAAATCTCAGGACTTTAAAACGGAGATGGTTCACACTTGCTTGTACCTCACAAATATATAGTAAATCGCGACACTGGTTAAGTTCTAAGATCTGCGTGAGAATGGTTTGACAATCTGATCTTGTGAATTAGCTCAGGATTTCAGGCTTTAGTGTGTTTCTACATTGATTTGAATCCTTATTTATGTTTAATTGTGGACTTTGGGCAAGTTACTGGATCTTTCAATGACTAAATTTCCTATTCATAAAATGGAGCTTAGGAATAGTTTCTATTTGAAATAATACATATAAGTTGCAGAACACTAAATTTTAACTTAATATTAGATTATATTATTTGGGATTAGCATGAGAACTGGTTCAAAATAATAGCTACCTCTTGTCTTCCTAGGAGATGGGGTATAGTTTAGTGGTAGAGTGCTTGTCTAGCACTTGTGAAGTCCTCAGTTTGATTGATCCCCAGTACCACAAACAAAATATTGGTCTTCTGTTGTTTTTATAAATCAACCTAATGATTAGTGAGAAGAATTACCACAAGTGTTGAAGTTACTAAAACTAGTATTTTCATTTTGTCCTTCTGAAACTTATATCTGGATCAGTTAGTCTACAAAATGACACCACAGCATTGGCTTCACCTGGGAGTTTATTAGATATGTAGACTCTGACTTTACCAAAGAAATATTTATGAACTTTCAGCATTTTAATAAGATACTTGTCCCCCAGTAATCAGAATGATGATTAAAATTTGAGAACTCCATTTTTGCCAGTTTCAGTTGTTTCTATCTCATGCCATTTTATCAAATGTACCTGTAATGGTTTCTAAATAATCCATTTTTGATTGAAGCAGATTGTCATTGAACTTTGTGGTTTAATCTTCAGCTACAACCTTGGAGCTGTTTCACTAATGTTCAGTGCTAGTATGAAGGAAGGAAGAATGTTAAACCAGAAAATAAAAGTAAAGCTTTTAAGCAGAATGAAAAGTTCCTTAATAGAGCTAAAATTCCCTTCAGGAAATCTACTATTCAATATAAATTGAAAAGCTAAGATATAAACACATGGGACTTAAATATATGAATAGTTTTAAACAGAAATAAATTTTACATTTTCACAGTGTACATATTCTTTTACCTGAGTTTCTGCAAATAGAGATTAGATATGCAACATAAATACTTTCTGATTATCCACAGTCAGTAGTTTGGGTGAACTCCTAAAAATAAATTTGTTCAAATTTTGATATAGTGTCTTTGTGTTCAATTCTATGATTTGTGAAATATGTTTCAAAAATTTTATTATATACTTTTGTGAATCAGATTTGTTTTAAGAATATTGTGCTACTTTGTTGTCCTATTTATTAGGAGAATACTTGGAAAACTAGCAACTTTTTTCATAAGTATGCTAAATGTAATACTGTCGATTACTGAATCTATTGTGGTGATCATATGAAGCAATGCATTACTAGTATTTTAGAAAACATATGGCAGGGAAGCATTAGCACAGTAAATTAAAGGAAAGGGATTTAAAAAAATTTATAATCTTTGACTTTTAAAAACAGAAGCCCGGTGTTGATTTTAATTCTCAGTCTGTCCTGGGACATTGAAAGCGTGGAACAATTTTAGTAATATGGAAATAAATGAAAATAACCCAAAAAACAATGAATAGTCTTCACTCAGAGCATTAACAGCATGGGTGTCAGCAATCATCCTTTGCTTTTATCAAAGACACAAGGGTAGCCAGGGAGAAGGGGAACCTTCATCGCAGAAAAGAATGAGATTCCAGACATGCTCTGAATAGAGGTTATCACCAAGGGGTATTTGAAGGAGGAAAACCAGACTCTCAGCTCATATGATTAGTTTGGAGTGTATATTTACTTTATTTTCTCTGTTGGTCCTAAGTTGGAAGCAGAGGCAAAATTTGAGGAAGTTGGCAATTATGAACCAGCTTCTGGTTGTTCTAGGACAATTGCAGCAGAAATGTGGTTTGACTGACTGCGATGCTTGCTAGAGAGGCTGTAGGTAAGAGTTGTGTTGTTATATAAGACCTGTCCTGTCCTGTTCAGTCTCCCAGGGCACAACCAAAAATGCCTACTTGAAAGAATTGAAAATGTAAAATACACTAGTGTTATATCTCAGAAATGCAGCCTAATGTCTCTAAATAGTTTTAGGTAATGTTCTTGAATATAAAAAGTCATTTAAGAAATATATGAGTGTGTGCTTGTGGTGTGTGTGTGTGTGTGTGTGTGTGTGTGTGTATAAAAGCACTTGAATACTTGTGTTTAGGCTAGTAAAATGCTGCCTACCAGAACTGCAAGGGAGGTAACAAGTCAACAATTGTTCTTAAGATAATAAGACTATTTCTTTTGCAACTCACAATAAAGGTGTAACTGGGATTTTAGAGAGTAAATTTAAAAAGAATTGATATATTGAGTGAAATTTATAGTAGCATTGATAAAAAGAGGAGTCATCAATGTAACTTTGGAAGTAGCTAATGTACACTGGAGGGAGAGTGAGAGATTTGTTAGCATTGTAAAAAGTCCTGATCATAATCTGTAGGATTAAGCTGGGAATTGAAGTGGTAAAGTCATTTTAACCAATATTTGAGCATCTACACTTTTCCAAGAACACGTTTAAGGGGTGGTGATTTTTAAAAGACAAAATAGAGTTTGGCCTTAATGGAAATTAGCATAAAGAGGTAAACAGATATTTTTATCTGTATGCAAAAATTTGCTATCTAAATATGACAGTGTCCTTTGGGTAAACATATATTTTAACCAACTGATGGGTCATCACGGTACTTTTAAAGGACTGCAAGTTTCTCAGCTTTTAGGTATATTGTATAGATTCTGTTCCTTTTTCAAACTGGAATAAGAAATTTTAAAGAATGATAAATTTGGCCTCAAAAGATCAATACTTTCACCTGTTGCACTTCTTTTTAAAAAAAAGAAGAGAAGAACAGTGAGAGAGAGAGAGACAGGGAGAATCAATTTTTATTTAGTTTTTCATGTGGCTTTCGTTGCTCTGACATCTAGTTGTGTAGTTGGGTGCTGGGGTTTGAACCCATGTACTCGCACATGCTGGGCAAGCGCCGTAACTGCCGAGCCACCACTCCAGCCCCCTCACCTGTTAAACTTCTCAGGTATGTGCTCCATATAAAATACATTCATGCGAATGGTACAGTATTCTAGAATACTGAGAGAATGATATCATGGCACTTGCAGCCAAATGGATAGAGATGGAAAAAATTATGCTGAGTGAAATATCCCAAACTCAGAGACGTAAGGGCTGAGTGTTTTCTCTCCTATGAGGAAACTAGAGTAAAATTGAAGACAGGATGAAAGTTAATTAGAGTAAAATCTAAGACAGGATGAAATAACAAATTCAACATAGTGGACATTTTCATAAGCTAGGAGAACTATTACTATGAAAGTGTGGGGAGAAGGGAGGGAGGCAGGAAAGGGTTATCAATGGAACTGGGAATTCTCGACTCCCATGAGAAGCCCAACTACACACAGGCAAGCAGAGAATCTCAGAAATTTCAAAAATTCATATACATGTATGTACTTCT
>PVKS010043548.1:0-14807 GCA_004027875.1 Aplodontia rufa | reverse complement strand
GAAGGCAAAAATATATTTCAAAAATTATACAACATTGCTGAAAATTTTTAAAGTTTTAAATAAATGGAAAGCATCCTATTATCATAGGTTGCAAACTTAATATTGTTAAAATGGCAATATTCCCCAAATTGATTTACAGCTTGAAAGCAATTCCTATCAACTCCAATTGCCTATTGTACAGAAATAAATGAATTGAATCCAAAATCTGCATGGCAATATTAGGAATCCAGAATAGCCAAAACTTTCTTAGACTGTCCCTCTCTCTTTAAAAAAAAAAAGAAAAAAAGAAAAGAAAAGAAAAAAATAGGGGAACACACACTTCCCAACTTCAAAACTTACCATAAAGCTACAGTAATCAGAACAGTATAATACTGCATAAGAATAGGCATATAAGTTCAAATAGAATTGAGAATTCAGAAATGAACCCTGACATTTGGTCAGTTGGTATTCAACAAAAGTGCTAAGATCATTAAACGAGGAAAGAATTGTCTCTAACAAATGGTCTTAGAAAAACTGGATATCCACTTGCAAAAGAATGAAATTCAGCATCACTAGCAATCAGAGAAATGCAAGTCAAAACTTCACTGAGATTCCACCTCACTCCAATCAGAGAGGCAAAAATGAAGAATATGAAAAATAATAGATGCTGGAGGGGTTGTAGGGAGATAGAAACTCTAACACACTGTTGGTGAGACTGCAAACTTGTACAGCCACTCTGGAAAGCAGTGTGGTGACTCCTCAAAAAACTAGGGTTGGATCCACCATTTGACCCAGCTGTCCCACTCTTGGGTATTTCCCCAAAGAGCTAGAATTGGCATACTACAGAGATACAGACAGCTACATTAATGTTTATAGCAGCTCAATTTACAATAGCTAAACTATGGAACCAACCCAGATGCTCCTTGCTGGATGAATTGATTCAAAAAATGTGGTATATATACAATGGAGTTCTACGTTGCTATCAGAGAAAATGATATCATGGCATTTGCAGTTGAATGGATGGAAATGGAAAAAAATCATGCTGAGTAAAATATCTCAGAAACAGACTTAAGAGCTGAATGTTTCCTTTGATACATGGAAGCTAGAGTAAAACCTATGATAGGATGAAAGTTAGCTAAGTTTAATTAATAAACCCACCAAAGTTGAAATTTTATATAAGGTGGGGTAACCATAACTATGAAGGTGGGGGGAGAAGGGAAAGGAAAAAAGGGAAGACAAAGGGGGGTTTTATCAAGACAGCTGTGAACACTAGACTACCATAAGAAGCCAAAATATACACAGGCAGGCAGAGAAACTCAGAAATTTCAAAAATTAATATACATGTATATGCTCATTTCTATCTAGAGTATGGGGGTAGTACAGAGGAGACATGAGATGGGGGAGTGGATGAAGTGGGGGAGATTCTGGACTAGGATCGGGCTTAACTTGATTTGTCAATATCTGTGTATGCATGAATATGTAATGATTCCCTTCAATATGTAAGACCATGTCAAACAAATAAAAATAAAAAAGAATGAAACTGAACCATATACAAACCTAACTCAAAATTGATCAAAGACCTAAAATGTAAACAGTAAAACTATACAAAACTTAGGAAAAAGTATAGGTGTAAGTCTTCATGACCTTAGATTAGGCAATTGCTTCTTAAATATGGCATGAAAACACAAGCAATGAAAAATAAATTGACAACTTGGGCTCCATCCAAAGTAAGACTTTGGTAGGAAATGGTTTGGCAGTTCCTTAAAGAGTTAAACATAAAATTACCATATAACTCAGCAAATCTACCACTAGGTGTACACCTTAGAGAACTGAAACATGTTCAGGTAAAAATACACACAAATGGGGCTGGAGAGGTGGCTCAGCAGTTGGAGCCCTAGCTTGGCAAGCACAAGGACTTGGGTTCAAACTCCCAGCACCACATACACAACTAAGTGTCGAAGAAACAAAGGCCAGATGAAAACCTAAATAAAATGGATTCTCTCTTCCTCTCTGCCTTTTTCTCTCCTTAAAAAGAAATACCCACAAATGTTCATAACTGCATTGTTCATAATTATCAAAATGTGAAAACAACCTGAGGATCCATTAACTAATAAATGGATTACTGAAAATGGTATATCCATACAGTGCATTATTATTTATCTATAAAAATGTATGAAGTGCTGGGCTGGGAGTATAGCTCAATGATGGAGTATTATCTAGCATAGCAAGACCCTATGATGGATCCCCAGCAACACAAAGGGAAAAAAGTACAAAGTGCTGATATAATTTCCATCCTTCAACAGGGTGAAACTTAAAAAAAGAAATGAAAGAAGCCAGACATGGAAGCCCACATATTATATGACTACATTTATACAAAATATCCAAAACAGGAAAATCCATAGACAGAAAGCCAATTAGTGGTCATTGAGGGGCTGGTGGGAGGTGTAAATGGGTGTGTGGTTTGTTTGGGGAGGGTTGAGAATGTTCTAGAATTATATAGTGGTTATGGTTGCACAATCTTGGAAATATTCTAAAAGCCACTGGAATTGATAAACTTTAAAAGAATTAAAATGGTGAAATTAAGTTATATGAATTTTATCCCAATTTTTAAAATGTGTATATGGGTGCTATAGAATTATGTTACTCAAGCTTTAGACAGTGCATAAGCTGGATAGGATACCCACCTCTACCAGCTAAGTGAATGGGGACAAAAAACTTAACCTCTATGAGCTTCAGCTTCTTATGTTTAAAAAAAGGGGGGTGGGGGCATAATAATTATGCCCATCTTGTAAAGTTAAGATTAAATGACCTAATGAAAGTAAAGGACATATTGTGTGTCTAAGAACGTGTCTTTATATTTTCAATAAGTAGAGTAAAACATAAACAGATGCACAGAAAATGGTTATGTAGATCCAGAGAGACTGCATGAGAGAAGAAAGATAAATAAGTCTCCTGGGAATAATGTATGAATCAGCCCACAGGAAATTAAGTGCTTCTTGAAACTTTGCTAGTGAGAATTTTGTAATTTATCAATCATTCTGTTTTAAATTTGCCTAGCATGACTCAGTTCTCAAGGGCAAAGCAATGGATAAAAATGGCAAAGTGATTGAATTAAAATACTGAGTGAGACCCTGTTCTTTCTCTCACACACCCTGAAAGCCTGACGGAAACCATTAGCTCATCTTTAAACAGCATCAGCAGCGACTGGGGAAAGTTATTTGGTGCAAGGGAAGGTAAGTGACATGAATTTTTGTTTTGTACAATGTGTTCACCAAAATTACAATGCCACATAACTTTCAGCTTCCTTGCCCACACACATTTTTCTGAAACCAACTCAAATCTCCCCTCAACTGAACCTTTCCAGTCCCTCCCATGAAAGATACCTCTTTTATGAAGCTTCTTAGAAAAGAAAATTTTTAAAAGCACTAATTTAAAAAATCCTAATGTTCCCATAATCTCTTTCCTTTCACATCACTTCCTCAGTTTCCTCCTACACCCAGAACAGTAGTTTTTTAGATGCCATCAGCTTTCCAAATCCAATGACACTTCTACTTTGATTTTTCCAGCATAACCCTCTGCATTGAGCTTCAAGTCCATGATCTAACAGTACATTTGCTCTCTTATCAATACCTTCAGCTCTTTTTCCTTCTTTTTCCAAAGCAAACTCTTAACTCTGTGCAAATCCAATACCAAGTACTTCCTCTGCACTGGAAACTAAGATACTACTTATTCATGGAGAAAAACACCCAGTTAGGCAGAATGGGATCAGGACAAATTAATAGTGACCAATTTCAAATTTATACTCAACAACGTCCAGAAATCTTAATTTTCTATCCTAACTGCCTCTCCCACTCTCCATTGCCCTTTCAGACCTCTGCACTCCACTCGAAGCCCTGCCTTCATTGCCAGTTGATAATCATTTCTCTCACGTCATGCAGAATACAGGGCCATCAATTGCCAAGTCATCCCCAATATTTCAGCTACCAGTTTTCCATTGGCAACAGCATCCTTCTTTTTCCTTCTGTTCAACAAGTGTCCTTCCCCTTATGAAAGTCAAATTTTTTCCATATCTGCCTTGGATTGAATCTTTCTTCCACTCAGGGTCTTGCTGTATACCAAGGTGTTAATTTGGGTGCCTCTAAGTGATTATGGGGGATCAGGATTTGTCCCTTTTGTTTATGATTATTACAGAGTCATTGTGGATTGCTCACATAATGTTTATAAGGAAGAATTTAAAAGGGAGGCATGATCCATTGTCATCAAGAAGTTCTGACAGGCTTGGAGAGGTTCCCTACTGTCATTCATGTCAACGTTCAGCCACCCTTCGATTTTGGGGTAGGAACAAGAACTAAATTCTGTCCAGCAAGAAGTCATGAGAATCAAAGTCTCCAAGGGATCATATTAAGTGCTACAGAATGGAATAACTATGTCTTGACATGCCGCATATCTCAAGTCTCTCTCGTAACCAATTCAATTGTCACTAATTTTCTAAATTACCTTAATCATAAAAACTGAGTAGGAGAGGTTATCTAATCATGGAGCTTTAAAAGCGGGCTTGAAGTTAAAGGGAGTCAGCCAGCATCTGAGAGGCCCGGCGTGGGAGGGCTTGCCTCCAAAGAGCCACTTTTCTCATCAGTGAATCACATGGTCAAATTACAGGAGAAAGTGACAGGAATTCGGCTAAACTCCAACTTCAGTGTCAGAAGGTTATTTATCAACCCTCCAGCAGCAGCTCTCCCTTTGGCAAGGGATATTTCCTCTAATTAGCTATTGCTCCCTGTGGGCCACCCAGCAGGACCTTTGTTTTCTCCACAGTTATTAATCAGCTATCTAGTATTAACAAGATTAGATCTAGAAGCATGCAAACCCACTCTCCATTCTTTGTCCTAATCACTCAGCAGGCCACCTTACTAGCTCACTAATGAGGTGTCCCTACCAACTAAAGCCTCATGCTCACTAACAAGCTGACCCATTCCCATTCTTAATGATCATTTCCAAAATGGGATGTTTTTGTTTTAAATAAATCTCTCATTCAATATGCTGAAATATAGATAACTCCTCCACAACTTTCCAGCAAAACTTTACTTAAATTAGGCAAAGTTAAAACTGAGTGACTGAATTACAACAAAAATTGAAGAAATGCCCAGCCAATGGGGAATTTAAATGCACACAAATTCAACACCGGGGGTCTTTCCTATCATCAGGCACTGAACCCTTATCTATGTTACTGTTATCACAGTCTCATCATTGTGATTCTTCTTCCTCTTAACAAATTCAAAATAGAACACCTACAGCAAAGAAAGTATTAGATTGAACCTTATAGAATTGCCAGTCTGATTTTTGACCTACAAACATAGCAGTTTCATATGGTTCAACTTAATGTGTAGGCCTTCAAAAGTTTTTGGAAGGGAGTTGAATTCTTTCAAGTGTTAAAATAAATGATCATTGAGTAGCTAAAATTGACGTATTTCTAGATGTCAAGTACTAAATCCTGGTATACTTCCCCCCTCATTTAACTCCACATTCAACACTTACTTCACAGAAAACAGAAGCATAAAGAAGTTAAGTAAGTTACATAAAGTCACAGACTAGCACAGGCTAGATTTAAACACATGCTTGTCTGACTACACAGGTATTAACCACTCTTCTGTATTCTCTGCAAAGCATCCATTGATAATAAATGAAGAAATAAATTTTAAAAAATCTTCTGACTCCACATACTTTTATAACCCTTCAGACATTTGCTTTTTCCACAGGGACTTAGATAAAATTAAACACAAGTACCAATGGTGACTCTAATGTACGTAAGACAGGTATTGTGCGCACGGTTTAGATGTGCATGGGTTCATTAGAGGAAATCTGATCATTTAAGATCCTAACATTTGTTCCAATGGACTGTATTTTTAATTTGAAAACACACACATTGTGTCCTTTCTCCCTTTGAAAAAGAAATTTCTGTGATTTCTTTGAAATTATTCTTCCTGCTTCTGCCCAGGATGAGGTATAAGGAAGAAGCAAGGACACATGACAACAAATGTCTTTATGAAGGCTTACATTAATATTTCTAGAAGGTGGTGTTGGAGTGATAATGTCCTGAAATCTAAAGATGGAAGCCACCTGAGAAGTTGTCTTTGTTGTTCACCTGGCATTTTCTCTGCACAAAGTGACAGAGATCCTTTCATTACCATGAAGTCTGTTAACAAATAATTGTGAATCACTACAAATATCAAATTAAGCAATTCTGAACTAACACTAACAATGCATGTGCAAGGAGGAATCTGATTCCATTTTTTTGATGTTCAATACTAGACAGCCTCTAAGCCTTTCTCCTTGCTTTTCTTCTAGAGCTCCCCACCAGGACAGGATGATAAGGAAATGTGAGCTCTAATCTTCTGCCCTGGCCCAGTCCTTAAACATGATTAAGACCCAGACCTTGGCTTTTCCTGTCTGTCTCACACCACTTTGGACCTGTTTGAGAGGCCCGCCTTTTCCCTACAGAGACAACAATTATGTGAGTTATACACCTTCCACACCCTCTTGTGTATGTATGGCATCCTTAGTCTCCACATCTGAGCCAAACTTTGGTCAAGGAGAGCACATCCCCCTCTGCAGGGACCCTAACAGCATATATTTAAGATAAGTGATTTACCATTATATTTATGATTCTGACTGTAAAATCAATACAGTAAGCAGTATTTTCAATATCTAGCATCATGATACTTTAAGAGTACCCAGGTTTAAAATCATTGTTTCAGGAAGACAGTCCACTTACAAAGACTTTCCTAAATTCTGTGGTTTTGAATAGCCACAAAAGTAATTCCTCTAATTCATGTCATTAGTCCTTTCTATTTAGGCAGAGCATATGGAGAGCTATTGTGTAAGAAGAAAATATTGTATGATCAATTGGTTATTCATTTATTCAAAATATATTTATTGACTGCCTCCTAAGACAAGCATTGTTCTGAGTAATATGGATATAGAATAACAAATAGACTCCCCCTTCCAAAAAAAAAAAAAAGAAAGAAAGAAAGAAAAAAGAAAAAGAAATAAAACTCTGCTGGATATTATTTCCAGTGAGAGGAAATAGAAATAATAATAAAGCAAATTATATGTTATTAGATGATAACAAATATTATGAGAAAAACTGCAATGGAGTAAGGAAGATCCCAAAGTGGAAGGCTGGAAATTTTAGAGAAGTTTTGGTTTCATTAATGTTGTTCACCAAATTTATTTGGATTTCCATTCCGAGGCTCTTGCTAGGATTATAATCCCCTACTATATTAAAGTTAAGTATAAGGAGCTAGGCATGGTGGTGCACAGCTGTAATCCCAGCAATTTGGCAGTCTGAAGCAGGGGACTCACAAATTCAATTTCAGCCTCAGCAACTTAGTGAGGCTCTGAGTAACCTTGTGAGACCCTGTCTCGAAATAAAACAATAAAAGGGGCTGAGGATGTGACTCAGTGGTTGAGCACCACTGGGTTCAATTCCTGGTGCCCCCCCCCGAAAGAAAGAAAGAAAGAAGGAAGGAAGGAAGGAAGGAAGGAAGGAAGGAAGGAAGGAAGAAAGAAATTAAAAAGTTAAGTATAGCCATAGGACTTATTTTGGTCAATAATATGTGAACAGAAATGATGTCTGAACAGAAGCTTTAAGAACAGTGCATGATTCCCCACATGCCCTTCCCGTTGCTGCAGATATTGTGAAAGAACATGCCTCAAGGAAAATTTAGGCAGAATCTCTAAACAGCTATGATGAAGTCCCTATTAACCTGTGTTATACCCTTAGTGTGCGCTATATGTTGATGGAGCTAGGCAGATTAGGGGAACTGTTTGTTGCTGCAGCATAATCTAGCCTATCCTAACTCATGTAAGTCGTTAGAGCAGACATCACTGAGGTGACAGATGAAGGGGGCTTGAACCTAAGTGGCAATAGCAGAAGAGATGAGCTGTCATCAGAAAATGGATATATTCTGATATTTAGAAAAGAATTAAACCTTTTATGACTGAAAATATAGCAGTCTGTTATAGAAGACCACATGGGTTCTAATAACATGGCTAAGAATCCTATGTAAAAGCAACCCTAGAGGAAACCTTTATATTCTGGTAACAGTCTGGGAGAAAATAATCTATCTAGTAGGTCTACAATAACATAAGCAGCCTGATAAATATTAAAAATTAGAAAGAGGTTTTAATACTTTCCCTACTTTGTGTAGTGGAGCATTATTGCCCTCTAGTGCTAAAACAGAAAATAAATTTGGAGAAAATGACAAAGAACTTAGAAAATAACAATGCTGCTAAGAAACACAAATCTTCAAATGTGGGGTTCTCTTTGTGCCATGGTGATTGCTGTGTTAACAGCTTTTGATTGGGAGAAACCATGAGCAATTCTGTATCAGAGAAGATAAGTTCTACCATTCTTCTTCAAAGTTATCCATTATATTCAAGAAAGTAAGATTCCTGAGACCAAACTGGTTAAGATACTATGATTATTGTGGGTATAAGAATTACTAGTATTCGGGGATGGATGGATGTACAGTTCAGAGGTAGAGCATTGCTTTAGCATGCATGAGGCCCTGGGTTCAAACCCCAGCATCTCTCTCTCTCCTCTCTCTCTCTCTCTCTCTCTCTCACACACACACACACACACTCACACACACACACATACACACACATGTTTTGGTAGTGATACCAACAACATAAATCTTTTCTTATCTTCTTCCACAGGATAACCCAAAAGTAAAGTGATGAAGTTCATGGGTGTAACTGTGAATTCCTGAACTTGGTGTTTTGCTTTGATTTGGTTTTGGTTTGGGTTTTTGTCAATTGCATAAATGAAAGATGGTGGAAAAACTTCCTGACTGTATTTTGTATGAAACAGAGACCTAATTTAAAAAAAATCACCTTCATAAGCTCAATATGAATAGTAGAAATTCACCTGCCCTAAAGGCTGCAATAATATGTTCATTTACATTGCAGAACAGCTCCACTGAACTTTGTACTGGTGCAACCAGTATAATTCATTTAATCATCTTGAGATACAAATGTGATTATACCTTTCATTTTTGACTAATTAAATTAAGCCAGAGCTCAATATTTTAGATAAGCTGGAGGTATGTAGGTCCTAGAGCGTACTTCTTAAATGCCTTCTGGAGAGCAAGCAGATGATATGATCCATCCACCAGCAGATCTAATTTTAAGCTACCATTGCTGTTGCCACAGTTTTAACCAGTGTTTCCCAGCCTGCTGCATTCCCAGCCTGAAGCGTTCTTTCCCCTGTTTGTTTTGGTCTGTATTCCTATGCAGGCCATGATGATGCCCTCCTCCTATACTTTTCAGGCGATAGCTCTCTGGTTTGAACCCACCTGTGCAGCCATTCTTCCCAAGTATACTCACAGTGCCTTGTGGTGAGATCTCCAACTTCAGTTCCACACATAGCCACAAGCTAACTCAGAACCAGCTCTCCCCCATAACCACCTAACTAACATCTGGTAATCAACCAGAATTCCAGCCTAAACTCTTCCGTCCCTTTCTTGGTAAGAGTTACCTTTAAAACATACTATTCTTGAGGAATTCCACAAGAAAGGCATGAGATGTTATCTTCTCTTCCAGCAGCCACCTTGATTTCCAAGAAAACCGACTCACTTCTTCCTAAGCAACCTTTGATTATATAATAAAAGACATGGCCATCATCCAGCCTTTTGGGGGGAAGATATAGGGGATCAAACCCAGAGCCTTGCATATCAGGTAGGCAAGCACTCTATGACTGACTACATCCCCAGTCCCAAGTCATTTCTAAAAGGTTCTGTTTTATATTTTTCCAAGAGTAAAGGATGACTACTTGCCCTATATTGATTAAGAACCCCAGAAAGCATCCTCCCAGGACAAAGATTTGCTTCAGAGTGACTCCCTTTATTCCCCCCATGCAGAAAAAGAGAAGGCCATATTTAAATGGCAGCTGCTGTGACAGCCACATTGTTGGCACAGCCAGGGTTTTTCATTGAAGCATGGATCTTACCACCTTAGAAATATAGTTTACAAATCTAAACACATATATATTATAGATCTAATTTGCAATAGTCTGAGTCTGTTGTTTGGAGTGACCACAACATAAACATGTATACACAAAAAGTCATCTTTGGATGTTGATTACTACATAATTGAAAATAGGTGGAAAAATGAAAACATGGTAGGCATTTCTCAATAAAGGCATGGACAGATGAAACTATGTTATATTCATATGGTGGAATACTGTATAGCTGTGAAAATAAGGTAGATATATTCATTGTGAAAAATAATTCTGGATATAATGTACTTATTTCTAGAAAAGTAGCAAAAATATTAATAAGGATTGCTTCTAAGTAGAGAGGCCACATGGAGGGGATGAGAATAATGATTGGAGGCAGTTGGTCAGACGCTGACTTTTACTCTTCTCTTTATATCCTTTAAAGGATATAACAGTTTAAACTGTTGAAATGTTCTACAAAAACTTATATTCCTTTTATTTCTAAATTATGGAATATATGTTATGATTAGAACAAAATCATTAAATTATGTATAATTGCAAATAATTTAGTTGGTTAATTTAACAAAATATAATTTATAATTTAATTTAAACAATTTAGCTTGATATTCATAATTTTGAATATTTTAATATAAGGAGGAAAATGGGGTTTTTTTCCGCCTCTAATAAAGAAAACTAGAAAGATGGTGCTCGTGCTATAAAATATCAGTCTTTGAATGATGACCACATGATAAGGAATCTAAAAACTTGGTAAAGTAAGAAATGATTGAAAGTACTTTGAATTTTTAACTTGGGTAAAAGATAGGTCTATCTTTAAATATCTGAAGGAAGTAAATTCCACTTTTAAGTCACTGAAGACTAGGATGATTTGAGCAAGTCCTATCATACAAGGAAACTTAGCAAAACTGAACAAAGTATGAAAAACCATTTTACTGAAGGCATAGAACTGAAAAAATCACTAAGATTTGCTGTTCCTAGATCCAAGGACACAGGTCCCAATAATTTGTGTGGGCATAATGCCATTGCTGCTTTTTATGTACTATCTAAATCTAGAGTAAATGTCTATTCCAATAACCACAAACCATTGCCCTTTCCCTGACAGAAGTGGATACATATATTCAATATGCCACTAGATGGCTGGGTGGTTGCCCTGAGGAACAGCACCATGGCGAAGGCTCAGTGTTGGTTTCTGATATTAGGAGACTTGGCATTTGGATACGGCTGTGGCTTGATCAGGGATGTGTTAAAGTCCCCGCTGCAGAATCTATGCATAACTTTTCATCTCTATCACTTTACCCACTTTGGTGATGAACAAGATGAGCAAGAATGGGGCTTATAGGTGAGTACAGTGGTGCATGCCTGTAACCCCATATACTTGATAGGCTGAAGCAGGAGGATGGCAAGTCTGAGGCCAACCTGGACAATTTAGACCCTGTATCAACATAAAAATATTAAAAAAGAAAGAAAAAAATTGGACTGGGAACATAGCTCACAGGTAAAGCACCATACTGGGGAGGTGGCAGGGGGAGAGAAAGGAAAAAAAAAAAACAAGAAATGGAACTTGCTTTAAGAAGATAATTTGTCTAGATTTTCCATACTTCTCAGGCTGATATTTGGTCACACATTGAAAAAAAAAAAACTCGTTTGTTTTAAGATAGATACATCTATCTACTTCTCCATATCTCCTCATTGACCTGCTTTCCAATATTATTTTTCCAAGTCTCTCACCACCTAGGCAAACCAGTTCATATCACATATATAACTCAAAACTGCATCCACTCAGGGATTTTTCTTCACTATCCCTCTATGTAGTGTCAGCATATCATGCAGATCCATTTTTAAAAAATTGGTACATGTGAATTACATTTATTGATTTGTGTATTGAACCATCCTTCCATACCGGGAATGAAGCCCTCTTGACCATGATGCATTATCTTTTTGATGTGTTTTAGATGTGATTTGTTAGGATTTTGTTAATGATGTTTGCATCAATGTTCATCAGGGGTATTGGTCTATAGTTTTCTTGATATGTCTCTGTTGGGTTTTGGTATAAGGTTGCCTCATAAAAATGTCTGGGAGGGTTCCATCCATTTTTATTTCATGGAATAGCTTAATAAAGAGTGGTGTTAATTCTGTAAACGTCTGGTAGAACTCACCTGAGAGTTCTACCAGACTCACTAAGAATCCATCAGGTCTTAGGCTTTACATTTATGGAAGGCCTTTGAATGTTATTTCAATTTTGCTACCTGATATTGGTCTATTGAGCTGCTCAACATCCTCCTGCTTCGGTTTTGGGAATGCCATATGTGGCTAGGTATTTCTCCATGTCCTCCAGCTTCTCCAAATCGGAATAGTATAGTTTTTCAAAATAGTTTCTGGTAATCCTCTGGATTTCAGATGAGTCAGGAGTCAGTGGTGATGTCTCCATCTTCATTTCTGATTTCGTTGAATTTTTTTCATCTCATTCTTTCTTTTGGCGAGGTTGCTAGTGGTCTGTCAATTTTATTTACTTTTTCAAAGAACCAACTGTTTCAGTGATTCTGTGTATTGTTTTTTGTTCTCAATTTCATTGATTTTGGCTCTGATCTTGGTTATTTCTTATCTTCTGCTGGCTTTGGGATTAGATTGTTCTTCCTTCTGTAGGGATTTGAGTGGAGCATAAGTTTATTTATTTGGGATTGCTCCTCATTTTTAATGTAGGTACTCAGTGCTATAAATTTTTCCCTTAAGAATGTTTTTATGGGGGTTGGGGATTTAGCTTAGTGACAGAGTGCTTGCCTAGCACACACAAGGCCCCAAGTTTGGTCCTCAGCCCTGAAAAAAAACAAAGAAAAAAGAAAAAAAAGAATGTTTTTATTATGTCTCAGAGGTTTCATATGTTGTGTCTTCATTCTCACTTGTTTCCAAGAATTTGATTTCTGTTCTCATTTCCTCTTTGGTCCATTCTTCATTGAAGAGGGCATTATTCTATCTCCATATTTATGTACTTTGTTATTTGTCTTGTTGTTAATTGCTAGGATTGTTGTGGTCTGATAGGATACATGAGTTTATATCAATTATTTTTTTGTATTTGCTAGGATTACCTTTGTGGACTAAGATATAATCTATTTTGGAGAGGAATCCCTGCACTGCTGAGAAGGTAAACTCAGCCAATTTTGGATGGAATATTCTATAAATGTGTGTTAGGTCCATTTAATTTATAGACTTGTTTAGGCTGGAGACTTCTTTATTTAACATCTGTCTATTGGTGATAAAGGTGTATTAAAATCCTCTAATGTTATTGTGTTGAGATTGATAAGTGGTCTAATGTAATTTTTCATGTATTTACAAGTGTATAAGTTTAGTGCATAAATGTTAATTATAGTTACATCTTCTGGATGTAGCATTCCCCTTAACTAAGATGTGGTGTCCTTGTCTCTTCTAAATTTTGGTCAAAAACTACTATGTTGGATATAAGTATCACAACACTGGCTTCCTTTTTTTGGACCAAAAGTGTGGTAGGTTTTTTTTCCCAACCTTTCACCTTCAATCTCTGGTTGTCTTTGGCTATGAGGTGAGTCTCCTGTAAGCAGCATACTGTTGGATTTTGTTTTTTGATCCAGTCTGCTAATCTGTGTGTTTTGATTGGGGGACTGAGTCCATTCACATTCAGCATTAGTAGATATGTGATTTTGGTTCCCTGGACATTGTGACTTTTGCGTATTTTGTGCCATTTTGCATATCTTTTAGTGGGTTATGCTTTTATTCACTTTCCTTTGATTGTGGGCTTTGAGAGTTGTTTGATCCTGTTTGAAGTTTATCTTTGAGCATTCTCTGTAGAGCTGGCTTTGTGTTTATATATGTTGCTAGTTTATTCTTATTGTGGAAAATTTGTATTTCCCCATCAAATTTGAAGCTGAGTGTTGCTGGGTATAGCATTTTTGACTATTATTTTCTTTCAGTGTTTGAAAAATTTCATCCATGGTCTCCTTGCCTTTATGGTGTGATTTGAGAAATCCACAGAGATCTTTATTGGTTTGCCTCTGAATGTGACTTGATATTTTTCTCTTACAACTTTTAAGATTCTTTCCTTGTTTTCTCTATTATTCATTTTGAATATTGTTTGGGTGTAGCCTTCACCCCTATTTCAACAGCTGCCCTAGAGCAATCTTGTTACTATTTCCATGAGTTCCTTCAGGAAGGGCTGCTAGGTCCTGCTTTGTTATGCAAAGAGTTAGGGTGGGTTGGAATGTGCTAACCACAGGCTGTTCCCTACCTAGTTGTTTGTACTCAAAATCTGCATAACCCCTGGCAACTCCCTTAGAAGGATTATTGATTCCTTAGCTGTCTCCCTGCCTCCCTATATAAAAACCTTGATAATAAAGGGATTCTGGGCTGCCATCAGCTGCGTGTGGTTGACTCGTTTTCCCCGGTTGGGAGGGAAGGGGTCCCCAGACAAGGAGGGGCCTGGAGGGGCCCAGTTTCCAACCATGGGCACTTGTCCTCCTCCTGATCGGCTCCTGGGGGGGGGCAATCCAGCCCCCCAACAGATGGTGCCCCGCGTGAGGAATTGCTCACTCCCGCCGTCAAGACATTGCCTGCCAGGAAGATATTAAAGAAATTTTGGCTCCGGTGAGTTGCCCCCCAGCGCCCTGGTTTTAGGACCCCATCTTTTTTCCTTTTAATTTCTCCCCATTAGGCTGAGTAAGCCCACCGCCCTGATTAGGGCCCCACTTTTTTCCAGCGCCCGGGTATTAGGGTCCCAGCTTCCTTGCTTTTAATTTCTCCCTATTCTGCTGCAAAAGCCCCCGCCCTGGTCCAAGGGCCCCAC
>PVKS010043547.1:0-14810 GCA_004027875.1 Aplodontia rufa | reverse complement strand
AGGAAGCGGCTGCCAAACGCAGGGCCACCCCCACACCCGGTGGGAGTGGAACTTCCTCACGGGGGACCAAGCTACCCCTGGTCAGATCCCCTAATCTGGCCTCCAACTCCCTAATTGGATCACTCTTCATATATATGAACTCGGTTTTAAGTCCAGATATATTTCTGCTCAATAGCTAATTTACACCATGTCCTGTGAGCTGCAGCAGCTGCAGCAGCAGCGGCGCGCTTGCCGGGGGGCGGGGCGATCTGCCCAGGGAAACACGGTGACGACCTTTCTGCACCGGCACACTGTGAACTCTCGGTTTAAAACTTCTTGAGACTGGGCTGGAGCGGTGACTCAGCAGTTTTGGCGCTTGCCTGGCAAGCACGAGGACCCGGGTTCAAACCCCACCACCAAGTACACAACTAAGTGTTGGAGCAACGAGGGCCATGTGAAAAACTAAATAAAGTTGTTTCTCTCTTTCTCTATCTCTCTCACTGTCCCTCTCTCTTCAAAAAAAAAAAAAAAACTTCTTGAGATTGTTGAAAGAATGCTGGACACATTATGACTGATATTGAAAGTGCATGAAAACCATTTCTGTACTTAACTGCACACCAGACCAGCACCTCTCAGGAAACAGTGGGTCCGCCTCAGCGTGTATTTGTAAATGTTCTTCCTCTTGCCCTTAATTTCATGCTAGAAATTTGATACTTTTTGATGCTGGGCTTTAATCCAGTAAAAAGGGATATTCTAGGTGCTGAGATAGCTCTAAAATCTAACAAGGAATTTAGCAACAGCCTCTTTCCTCCCTGAGGTCTTTCATGTCTAACAGTCTGTGTTGCTAGTTACTAAATATGAATAGGGTAAAAAAGGCCTCTCATTGAATTTTCCAACATTCTTTCCTTCCTGACTGCCTCAGATATAGATTTCAACCTTGTCTATGAAATCTCATCTAAGGGACAGGCTCAACAGAACTTATAATTCAGTTAAAAACTCCAGAAGCTAGGAACTTGTTTAAGGTGGCATAATTTTAATATTACATAAGATTTTTTTTAATCTTTTAAAGTTAGCATTTCATAATGTTGGGTGAAAACCTGAACAGTGTGCTAATACCTCATTTAAGGCACTAGGAGAGAGAGGAAGGAAATTAAACCTAAAGAAATTAAGTCCAGGGGCTGGAGCCGTAGCTCGGCAATTACAGCACTTGCCTGGCATGCAAGAGTACGCGAGTTCAAACCCCAGCACCGCGTGCAACAATGAAGTGTCCGAAGAATGAAAGCCACATGAAAAACTAAATAAAAATTGCTTCTCTCTTACTGTCCTCTCTTTCTAAAAAAAAAAAAGAAAAAAGAAAAAAAAAAAAGAAATTAAGTCCAATCTCCAAGACGACAGTCGGTATCGTGAAGAAAACAGTTCTCAGTCCTGGCTCTCTTTTTTCTACTGATGACAACTGTTTTTCTCTCACTTTTTCTCTGTCTCTTTCTCTTCCTCTGTATTTCTAGGTGTGAACACTATCCTGCTACCAAGCCCCTTCTGAGTGGACTCTGAGAATAAAAACAAGCCTACTGTTACAGTGCAGAGGACTGCACAGTGACAGTAAATAGCCATCCATAGGATGGCACTCCCCGCCCGAGAAAGAGCACAAGGAGTACACAGTGCAAAGATGGAGGAGGAACTCATTCTCCATTTTCCATTTACTATGGGCTCAGTAAATGCTATCGTATGGGAGACTGTTTTTTATTTCATTAGAAAACAGAACACTTATTTGCCTTGTGTAAGTATAGCAACAGATAAATTCTCTTCCAGTTGCCTTTTTTCACCCAAGCCCCAAAGCCTGATGTAGGATAATATGACATGTGCCTAGGGAGAGTGCATTTGTTACAGGACAACCGCAACAAACACAGTTAGTAGCTTAAGAAAACACAATCTATAATTATGCAGTACTGCAGTACAGAAGTAAAAATAGGACTCTTTAGGCCTCTTAAAAGCTGGTGTCAGCAGGTTTTGGTCCCTCCTAGAGGCTCCAGGAAGAACCAGTCTGATACACAGCCTTAGGCCTTGGCTTCTGCCTGCTCTATCTTTAGGCCCAACAATGACTGAGCTTCCTCACATCATTTCACTAGGGAATTGACACACTCCCTTCTATGCCACATTTAGGCCAGCAGAACAATGGAGCATATTCTATCTGAAATTAAATTAATCAGTAATGTTAATTCCCCCTTGCACATATCATTGCACATCTTCACAGGTTCTGGGATTGATGACATAGACAGTTTCTGGTGGCCATTTTCTTCCTATCATGAACAGAACAGGAGAACTTATGCTTCTCAACTCTGTTGATTTCTAGGTGAAATGGAGATTGTTAACTATGCTTTGGTAATGTTTAAATTACATTTTCAAGAGAATACATATTAGTTCTTATTAAATTAATTAATATTTTACGTGTTTGTACTTTGCGTGTATACCCGCAATGGTGTAAATGACAAACTAAAATAATGCAAATTTACTATGAGGTTGTTCTGTTTTGGTAACTTGAGATAATCCATTTTTCAGAGTATTGTGCACACTTGGGAATGAGAATGTGTGGACTATCAAAAAGCTTTGTTCTGCATTTTGTGACAGTCACATGCAAATCAAGTTTCCTCTTACAAAATGAGATATTATTGAAAGTGTGTTCAACACCAATCAAAGGTCTTCCAAAAAAGAAACGCCCAAGATCTGATGGATTCACAGCAGAGTTCCACCATACCTTTACAAAAGAATTAACACCTCTCCTTGGTAAGCTATTCCATGAAACTGAAATGGACAGAACCCTCCCAAATACTTTTTGAGAGACAAATATAAATCTGATTCCAAAACCCAACAAAGACACATCAAGAAAACTACAGACCAATTTCCCTGATGAACAAACACAAAAATCCTCAATAAAATTGTAGCAAACCACATTCAAAAACACACCAAAAAAATAATACATCACAATCAAGTGGGCTTCATTCCAGGAATGCAAGGCTATTTCAACATATGCAAATCAATAAATGTCATTCACAATTTAAACAGAATTAAATACAAATACCATATGATCATCTCGATGCAGAAAGGCCTTTGATAAAATTCAATACTCATATATGCTCAAAACTCTGAAGAAGACTGGGATCAAAGGAATATACTTCAATTTTGTAAGAACCATTTATGAGAAACCTATAGCCAACATTATATTTTGGAGAAAGACTGATACCATTCCCACTAAATTTGGGTGCAAGACAAGGCTGTCCACTCTCAATACTCCTATTCAATGTAGTCCTTGAAACCCTAGACAGAGCTATCAGACAAGAGAAGGAAATCAAATGAATTTGAACAGGAAAAGAGGAAGTCAAGCTATCTCTATTCACCGATGACACGATTCTATACCTAAGCAGACCCAAAAACCTCTATCAGAAAACTTCTAGAACTTATAAATGAATTTAGCAAAGTGGCTGGTTATAAGATCAATATTCATAAATCAATAGCTTTCCTATACTCCAGCAGCGATTCTGCCAAAGAAATCAGTAAATTCGTCCCATTCACAATAACCTCAAAAAGAATAAAACCCTTGGGCATTAATCTAACAAAGGATATAAAAGACCTCTACAATGAAAACTATCAAACATTAAAAAAAGAAATTGAAGAAAACCTGAGTAGAGGGGTAAACATTCCATATTCTTGGTTAGGCAGAATCAATATAATTAAAATGGCCATTCTGTCAAAAGCCCTCCACACAGTCAATGTAATCCCCATCAAGATGCAAATGATATTCTTCATAGATATAGAAAAAGCAATTCTCAAATTCATTTGGAATAACAAGAAACCCAGAATAGCCAAAACATTATTAAGCAAGAACAATGAAACAGGAGGTGTCACAATACCTGACTTGATAGGGGGGTGCAAGATGGTGAGCTGCAAGAAGGCTGCTTCTCATTTGGCCCCGTGACCAGAGGAAAAAACTCCAGGACAGCTCCATTGCTGCGAAGTACATTTTGGGGAAAAATAACTGGAACACAGCACTAGCTAGGGGAGATTTTTGGAAGGTCAGAGATTGGGTGCAGCAAGCAGAAAAGACGGATTATATCTGTTCCAGCTGGGTCGTGGTAGCAGCAGCTGTGACTACCATTGCTCCCAATGAACAAGGGAATGGAGGAGGAGCCGAATCATAATGGGTGATCTGATTTGCCGCAAAGAAGCAGAGTATGATAAAGAGCTGTGCATTGGGCTCGACTAGAGAGAACCCTACTACACCTCCACTGTATAAGGGGAGAACAGTGTCTCTCAGCTGCCTGTGAAAGGGAAAATCACGACTTTTTTTTTTTTTTTTAAACAGACTGCCCAGCAGGAGCCAGTCAGCAGTTAAGAGCAGGTTACATCACAGTTGCACCAGGAGCCAGCCATGGTTCAGAGGCAGAACCCAGAAGAGAAGGCATGCAACAGGCGCAGTCCACCCTTAGCTCAGGGGGATTCAGGTCTGTGGAGTACAGGGGAGCCTCCCTCAGCCCTGTACACCCCTACCACCAGCCAGAAGGCTCACGTAATAAGCTGAAATGGGACAGGTACACTGAAAGACCTCAGTCCGAGCCCAAAAAGCCTGGAGGAAACAGGATTGCAACCAGCAGAGGGAGCATTGAAAATGTCTCAACTTCCTACGCATAAAAGCCGAGTTCGGAGATTCAGATTCCCAGGGAGCTGGCAAAGACGAGCCCTCAGGGCATTCCTTAATTTGATCTCTTTACAGAAATCTCTACCCTGGAAAGCCCAGGAGTCTGAGGACATCCAGTCCTCTGCTTGAGATCTCATAATTACAGTTTGAGAGATCCTGCTAACAAAATTCAGGACAACAGTGAACACCTGCTTCCAATGTATAATAGACAACCTCAGTGATCATACTTCCAAGTTTCCATTAAATTTTTTCTAATCTTTTTTTCTTTCTTTATGGTTTTTGATGTGTACTTGACAGCCAACTGGAGAAGTTGATTGATTCATAAACCTAAAAAAATACTAGTTGGGATGTTTGTGTGTGTGTGATTGTGTGTTTGATTTTTTTGTTTCTTGTTTTTTGTTTCATTTTGTCTTGGTCAGGGTTTTTTCAGTTGTCTTTACTTGTTGTTTTTTTTTTTATTTTTTTTCCCTTCTTCTTTTTCCCATTTGTTCCTTCTGTGTATACTCCCGGACCATTTTCTTTCAATATAAATGTCCTGCCTGCTGAGAGGTGGGATTTTGTCAGTTCATTTAGTATTTGAATTGTATTATGCCCCACCTGCAAAATTTTCCTGTGATTGCTTCTTCTACTCTTGCTTATGCTATCACCCAAATCCTATTAATATCTCTTTCACCCTTCCTCTATTTTGCTACATCTGTCTCTTCTTCCTTTGGGTTTTTTTTTTCTTTTCTTTTTTCTCCAGCAAATCCTTCACCTCCTCTACTTTGTCTCTGTTCACACTCAGACAATACAAACTCCTCTCTGACTTCCTCGTACATTTCCTTCTTTCCCAGGCTTCTAATTACTTTATACTATTTGATACCCCCCATTATTAATGCTGTGTAACCATTATTACCATGAATGCCAAACTCATTAACTATTTTGTTTAGAAGCCTGACATAGGTGATAGTTTAATACTATTGTCACTGAAAGTAATGACTAACACTACCATTCATTTCATAGTTGGAATGTGTGTGATATAGTTGTGATATATAGTGTGATATAGTTGGTACTAAAAAAACAATTTCATACCATTTATTGAATGCTTTGGTCACTCATATTGATGATCTCCTATTGGCTCATGAGGAGCTAAAAATCTTAATGGATATTAACAGATCACAGGATAGGGATTTGACTTCTAACTCAACTTTCCCGACATCACCCCAACTCAAGTAAGGGATGGGACAAAACTCCCAATCCAACAGCAAAGACCCAAAAAGAAACAACCAGATAGAGATCTCAGGCCAAGAATTTGCTTCAATTTAAGGAGTGTGAAGAAGCCTCAGAACACCCTCACCCCACACCTGTACATGCCCAGGACTCTCGTCCCACTGCAACAGGTGCACCAGACACCTCCAGGACCTCACACCCAGACACCACCCAGCTGTCACGCATACATGCCAGGTAGATATATTGGGCCCATCCCACCATCAAGGATCCAAGATCCCAGAGCAGCACTTAGGTTGCTCCATTCTGGCCCACCCCACATCTCTGGGATCCAAGCACTGAGCGGTACACTCCTACCACCTAGCTTCAACAACACAGCGGCTGCCCAGCAATCCCACCAGGTGCCAAGTCAGAGTCCTGGAACCGAGATCCAAAAGGTGCAACAAAATAAGGCTCCAGGCAGAAACAGTTTTCTGAAAGAAAGTGATCATCAGGGAAGTGGTGTCTGACCCAACTCTTGATGTGTAAGGAAGAAGTACCCAGAGACTTGACTTGCTTCCAAACAGGGACCCCAATTCAAAGATCCAGAAGAAGCTATTCAAAGATGAAGAATCAAACTAGGAGAGGTTTATCACAAACCCACAACTCCCCTAGCAAAGAGCCCATGGCCAGGGAGTGGGATGAAAACCTAGAACAAATTATCAATGATCTGATAACTAAAAGGAACAATGAACTAAAAGAAGATTTAATGAAGGGACTAAGTGAGAAAACTCAAGAGATGAAAAACTCTATTACCAAAGAAATAGACATACTCAAAAAGGAAGTAACAAAGTGAAAATCTGCAGTCAATGACATGAGAGGAACCGTGGAAGAATTTAATAGACTACCTTCTGTAGAAAATAGAACCTCAGCTCTTGAAGAAAGAACTTCTGACAATGAGGACAGGCTGAGCAAGCTTGAATGCACAGATGACAAAAAAGAAATACAACTAACAACATGAACAGAATTTTTAAAATGTCTGGGATGAAATGAGAAGAAACAATCCAAGAGTAATTGGAACACAGGAAGAAATCAAAAACACAAATGAATGGTATAAGGAACATTCTCAAGGAAGTAGTTAAAGAAAAATTTTCCCACATAAAAATAGAGTCAAATATGCTCATCCAGGAAGCTTAAAGGACACCCAATAGGCCTAATCAAAAGAGAAACTCACCAAGACACATCATATTCAAAATGTACAACAGGGAAATCAAAGAAAGAATATTGAAAGCGGCAAGGGAGAAACACCCCATCGCATTCAGAGGCAAACCAATAAAAATTGCATCTGATTTTTCAGCTCACACTCTGGAAGCAAGAAGATCATGGAAGGAGATCTTTCAACATCTGAATGAACACAACATGCAGCTAAGAATACTACGCCCAGCAAAACTCAGCCTCAAATTTGAGGGGGGAATAAGAACTTTTCATGATGAGCTCAAACATGCAGCATTTGTGAACAGGAAACCAGCATTACAAAGAATCCTCAAAGATAAACTCCAGATAGAAGAACAATTAAGCATTCCTCAAAATTCACAAACAAAGGAAATTCAATAAAGGTACATACTATCAATAGACAACCAAGGTAGCACAGAATTTACTAATAAAACACAATGACTATGAACCACAACCACTTTAAGTATCCTAACATTCAATGGGAATGATCTTAATGCACCAAACAAATGATACAGATTAGCAGATTGTATCAAAAAACAAAACCTCCAAAATATGCTGCTTACAGGAAACCCATCTTGTAGCCAATGACACCCACAGATCAAGGATGAAAGGATGAGTAAAAAATCTACCAGTATATGGCCCAAGAAAGCAAGCTGGAGTTGCAATTCTAACATCTGACAAAGTGGATTTCAAACATAAATTAATCAGAAGAGATAAAGAAGGCCACTACATCCTAGCAAAGGGAACAATACAGCAGGAAGATATAACCATAGTAAATATATACTCTCCACACACCAACACTCCCAACAATGGAAAAATTACTCCAACACATAAAACCACTTGTGGACCTCAACACAATAGTACTGGGAGACTTTAGTAGTCCTCTATCACTAATAGACAGATCATTAAAGCAAAAAACAATAAAGCTATCTCCAGTCTAAACAACACTATAACTCAACAGATTTAACAGAAATCTATAGGATATTCCTCCCCAAATTGGCAGAGTATACCTTCTTTTCAGCAGGACATGGATCCTTCTCCAAAATAGATCATATTCTACTTCACAAAGGACATCTCAGTAAATATAAAAATGTAGATATTTTTCTGTGCTTCCTATCAGACCAAGATGGCATTACCACGGCAATTAACAGCAAAAACCATAGCAAAAAACACACATGTACATGATATTGAATAGCACACTGTGAAATGAAAAATGGATACAAGAAGACATGAGAACAGGAATTAAGGAATTCTAGGAAGAGAATGAGAAAGAAGGTACAACATATTGAAACCGCTGGGACAGGATGAAAGCATTCTTAAGGGGAAAAATGTAGCACTGAGTGTCTACATTAAAAATCAGGAGAGATCCGAAACAAATAAGCTTATGCTCCAACTCAAATCTCTACAAAAGGATGAACACTCTAATCTCAAAACAAGTAGAAGATGGGAAGTAATTAAGATCAAAGCTGAAATCAATTAAATTGAGAACAACAACAACAACAAAAAACAATGAAAAGAACTGACGAAACAAAGAACTGGTTGTGTGTGTGTGTGTGTGTGTGTGTGTTCCTCATATCCGATGAGAGTATGCAAGAAAATGATGAGTGTTGTTTTCACAGACTGAAGGTCAATAGGCCATGTTTCACTTTGTTTCTTCTTCCATGTTGAAAGGTCCCTCTTTGTTCCACACCATAGTGAGAAGATGACACTCTTCTATCAGTGCAAGTGCCAAGCCCCTAGGGACACACCAAGGCACTTGACCTGGAGGACCTCATTAATGGCCTGGTGCCTGCTCTACAGAAGGTAACACCTCCCATGTTTTTGAGCACATACTGAACATTGGCCACCACCCAGGAGGAGCTAGAGCTGCTGTGGAAAAGGTGGGTACCATCTGAAGCCCAGGCCCATGGCCATCTGCTGGCTTGGTGTAGGGAATGCCCTGAATCCCAGTGAACTTGAGTGAGCTCTGAGGAAACTGTGGATTTCAGAGGAGCGCACAGCCTGGGTCTTTACAGGACTAAGAGAGATGAGGCCTGGCAGCGCTTGCCTCAGGCCTGGCCCCGTGGAAGGCTGCCCAGGGTTGTGGGCTTCACTTGAGGGCCTCTACCCTCCTGCAAAAGGAAGCTTCCTGGCACAGGCCTCACTGATCTGAGGCCTAGGGCAAAGGCCATTTCCCTATTTGTAACACAGGCTGGGCACTGCATCTGCAAAGGACATTGCTCTCAGGTAGCAGGGATCTTTGGTGAAGACCAAGGGACCCTGGCCCTGACACAGCTATGAAGGAGCTGCTTGGGTTCCTTCATGGCGTAAATGTATGTGAAGCACCTACCTAGGGTAGGAGCTTTGCTATCATTCAGGGAGCAGTACAGACAAACTTCCCAATGCTGAGCTACCAACCCTGTCAGGAAGCCAGCCAGTGCCACTAGGCATCCACACAGGTGAGGGACACACGATGTACGAGGTGACACCCTCCGGGCTTTCTCAAGGTACAGAAATCACGAGGTCTATGGTGAGGAAGAGTACCTTGGAGTAAAGATGTGAGTGTGCTATGGGCCCAGAAAGAGGTCTCCTGTGCCCAGAGGGGACCACCTGGGAGGCTGCTATAGAGTGCTTGACAAATGCCCTCATCCCATCCTTGTGTGACTCCCAGTACAGGGCTAAGGCCTGGGGCTTTGCCTGGAGGAAGAACACAAGAATTGTGGTAGGTTCCTGGGCATCCAAGGAGCTGAGGAGTGGCTGGGCCTCACCACCAGCTCTATGTAGATCTTTCTCCAACACAGCCCATCCCAGCCAGGGTGGCCCACACTTTCTTCTGCAGAGGCTGGACAGCAGGTGCAGGGAACAGTCTGCACTCGTGCCTCTCAGGATTGTCCTCGCTGCCAGCTGCATGTGGGCTGTTGGCCACTCTGTGGGAAGCCCATTGTGCAGGGGCCTTGGAGGTTCCAGAGAAAGGTCCACCCCTGATGGCTGTCTACCTCTCCCAAATCCCCCAGTGCCCTTGGATCCATCATTCTCACACAGCTACATGACTACCTGGAAGAATTTTCAGATTCCCCAGGCCTGGAAAACCTGAAACTCCTGAAGAACTTCCTGGTGCAGACAATGCCCGAGTGTAAAATAATGCTCCACATCCACAGCCTCGTTGCACCACCTGATGACCCAAAGCCCAGTGAGTCTAAGCCCTGCCAAGAGGAGACTTGGGATGCTTGAAAAAGTGTGTGAGAAAGACACAGTGCCGGCCCCTCAGGGAACTGGATTTGGTCCCAAGCCAGACAGGCTGACATCCTGCAGCTGCTGGACCCTGGTCTGGGAAACATCTTGTTGGGGCTGGGGGCTGGGCCACTCTCAGAGGCAGGGTCTCTTGTGAAGTGGGAAAGCCCAGGAAAAGGCAATGGTGTTGGGAGACTTTCCCCTGCAGCTCCTGCTTCTGCTCAATTTACAGGCGTGGCTCCGGCAACAGCGCAAAACACCACCTTCACTCTGGGGCACCTCAGCAGCACCATCGCTGAGGTACACCAACCACCACCAACCCGGGAATACGGAGGTACACAGGCATAGGGAAAGACTGTGTCACCAGAGGCCACTATGCTCCTCACAGAGGAGGAGGGAGCAGAGCTGCCTGCAAACAAGACAGGAAATTCAACCACCAGGTCTCCCAGCCACTGTGGATGCTGTATCTGCATCTCCTGAAGGAGCACCACGCCCTCCTGTGGTCGAAGAACATCAAAGCAACCCAAGCAAGAGGCAGACCAACCAACAGCATCCAGAAGCACTGGCTTCGCACTCAATGGTTCCCATATGACTCGCTTCCAGAGCACTCTCTGGCATCTCCCCCATGTCAGCTCCTGAGCCTGACGCAATGCCATTTCCTCCTGGACACCTGTCCTTCCCTTCCCCTTTGATACTGTTTCTTTACTTTTTGGTCATTCTCATTAGTATAATATTTCTCGCAATATTTTAGGTGCTTGTATTAATAAACTTTTGCTGTTGATTCTTAAAGTTACATGAAGAATCCTTGCTCCAGGCTCTCTTACCTCCAAGATGGAGCTGTGGATGGAGTCCCTGGTACAGGACATGGGTCCTATGGGGAGGACACACACAGGCCATTGTGGAGGAAGTGACATAGAAGTCCCTGTGCACAGGGCAGAGGTGACTGCCCAGAGGGAGGTGAGTAATCTGGGTCAAGAGCAGATGCTGCCTCCCCTGGCACACTGCACCTCAGTGTTAGGGACACGGGATCTGGATTCAGACTTGAATGCACAGCAGCCCCTCCCAGCTGTACGAGCCTGTATTGAGAGTGGTGGCATGTGGAGCTCCCTTGCCAAGCCAGGTCTAATGCTGTGTGCACACCTCCACTGAAATCATGCACACACAATGTGTCACAAGCATTTTCATCTCTTCACAATATTTAAAGCAATGGCAGTTTTCCATTTTGTTCTTTTCAGTTACATTTTACTTTCCTAAATTTGTGTTATGCTGCATTGAACTCAAGAGTGCTTTACCACCACACTAAATCCCCAGCCCAATTAAATTTTATTTTGAGACATAGTTTCACTGAGTTGACAGTGCTGGCCTTGAACTTGTGAACCACCTGTCTCATCCTCCAATTCATGGAAATCTATACACATTTTGTCTTGGGGATGTTGTGGAAGCAAGTCATTTGAAGGTAGCATACACAACAGATGCTCCTCAGGACAAGGCCATGCACAACCACCTTCCAAAGACCCTGACACTTATTATCTGAGAGCACTAGGTTCAGTCTGCCCGGAATGGGGAGAGTTGGTGTGGTAGGGTCCTGTCAAGGTCACAGGGAAGCCCTGATGGCTGTCTAGGGAAGGAGCGAATCCCCACAGTCACCCCACAGTCACATGAGAACATTGACAAACATAACTGCCACCCTCAGGCAGGTGCCAGCATGCAGCAGAGAGGATGTCCTAGGCAGGAGGAGTGAGGCAGGATGATGGCAGTGTGGACCAGGGACCCCACCTTCCACTTGTACTGGGCACACACTTCCATGAGCAGGGGTGCAGTGAGAGCAAGGTGGGCCTGCCCAGCACAGGGTGGAGAGTGAGCAGAGGCCAGCAGGAACACCTGGGCTTGCTGTTTCTCCGCAGGGGGCTCTTACTCCCCATGTCACTTAGTGCCCTTGTGCTCTAAAGGCTCCATGAAGGAGACGGGATGAGCAGCCTCCTTACACTGAAGGGGAAGATAAGTCTTTCCAATGAGCCCCAGTGTTCCACAGAGTCCCAGACTTACCATCTGCATCTGGACTGTGAGACTCTGGGTGCCCTCCTCACAAGGGGGAGGCCCTGTGTGCCCTGCTGTGACCTCTAGGATCTGCAGTTCCATCAACCTTTGCTCCTGGAGCCTGGAGGAAGCTTTATTGTGACCATAGTTATAGCTGGTCCTGCTACATGGAGAGCCAAGGACCCAGGGATGGCCTTTCCCCACCCAGCAGCAACACAGGCAGTGGAGATGGCTCTGTCACACTTCATGTGTTTTTGTTCAAAAAGTAACTTTGTTAAACCACTCAGTGGAGGCAAGATTGGATGAGAAATGCATGCACCCTGCACGAGTGAACACTTCCACTCAAAAAAGGAGACATCTTCACAACAGGGGAGTAATGACCTGTGTAAAAGGCAGGCCATGGGGCCCAGGAGGTCTGAACTAGGTTGCTGTTCTGAGCTGAGGAAAATTCAAACACCCAGTTGAGAGCTACTAACAACAAGTAATCCCAGACTTTTATAATCTACTTTATAATGCACAACATCTTCCACTGCTTATATTTCTCTTGAATAAACCCGAGTGGCCATTATTTTTATACAGTTCATAAGAGATCTGGGTGTTAATGTTTCTCAGAAGAACTCTATTACACTTTCTTCTGTATAAATCACAGTTATCAGCCTCCTCCCAAACTAAAATAAAACTATCCACCATATCAGGAACAAAAACCCATTCTTCATACCACAATAACAACAACTACGGTATATCTGGCAGTTGGTAGATTTTGTACCAGTTATATAGTCTTACTGGTGGATATAACTGGGAGGTAACTTTAATTCAGAGAATGATTTCCCATTTTTCAGTGATACAAACTCCTTTGCCTAATATGAAAGTACTCTCTGCTACAAGATGCTTAACTTGTCTAAGTCATGTGCATTACTGGGATTATCAGCAGGTTTTTGCAACCACAGCCTGCATAGTATACTTTCACATGTGGTGTTGTGAATCCACCTATTTCCTTTTCCTTGCATTATAATGATTTGGCTATTCTGGGTTTCTTGTTCCAAATGAATTTGAGAATTGCTTTTTCTATATCTGTAAATAATGACAGTGGTATCTTGATGGTGATTGCGTTAAATCTATAGTAGTACGGCAGAATGACCACCTAAATTATATTAATTCTGCCTCACTAAGAACATGAAATGCCTTTCTATTTCTTCAGGTCTTCTTTAATTTCTGTCTTCAATGTTCAATAATTTTCATTATAGAGGTCTTTTACTCCTCTTCTTAGATTAAAATCCATGTATTTTGTTCTTTTTGAAGATATGTGAATGGGATCAATTTCCTGATTTCTACTTCTGCCCTATTATTGTTGGCATATAGGAAAGATATTGATTCATGGGTAATAATCCTGTAGCCTGCTCCTTTGCTCAATGGGTTAATAAGCTCCACAAGTTTTCTGGTGGAGTTTTTTGGATCTTCCAGAGACAGGATCTTGTCAACAGCAAAAAGGGACAGTTTAACTCCTTCTCTTCCTATTCTTATCTCCTTGAAATCTTTCTCTTCCCTGATGGCTCCAGCTAGTCTTAAAAACTATATTCAACAGAATTGATGAAAGCGGGCATCCTTCTTTTGTTCCCGAGTTTAGTTTAAACGCTCTCAGATTTTCTCAAGTACATGCATGCCTGTGACTCTTGCAGGCAACAGGACAGAGCTTCAACCCTTTCCTCCTAGATGCAGGACACAAGGAACTCCCGCTATCTGAATTTACTTGGGCCTCGCTGTGCAAGTACACGCAGTTCCACACTGGCTGGTCTTCAGAATTCTGACGCCCCCTCCATATCTGCCATTCTCCAGAAGCTCTCACAGAATACAGAAGCAGCCAGCAATGAGCTCCCTTGGGACCCCTCCCACAGCGTGATTTTGCAAATGAGTATTGAGCTTCAGGTGTTTCAATTCCAGAGGCCTACGATCCCCTCTCACCCCTGGGAGGAAGGAAATGCACTGTCATTTAGCTATGCGTGCCCAGGAACATGCACCAATGTCATCTGGAAAGATTAGCTAATTCTTGAAGTTCCTTAGGAGAAGGGAAAGTGGCTTCTTGTGCTGCATGAAGCAGTGAGCACAGGGACCATGCATTAGGATACTGAGTGTCCCCTGCATGGAGTGGGCCTTCATTTTCTTTCCATTCCTCAAAAATCAAAGGTTTAGAAATCAGACCCAAACGCTTGCCACTGCTGGAAGAAAGCAAAGGGTCAACCCTCCGTCATCAGGTGCAGGCACTGACTTCCACTATAAGACACCTACATCTCAAGGAATCAAAGCAAGAATCAGTAAGAGGAATGCCATCCAATTAAAAAGCTTCCACGGAGCAAGGGAATGATGATGAGAGGGAAGGAAAAGCCTACAGAATGGGAATAAATATCTGCCGGCAGCGGGTCTGCCTTGGAGTTAATACCCCGAAGACAGAAAGAAGTTCTGAAACTCAATGACAGGAAAA
>PVKS010043546.1:0-14809 GCA_004027875.1 Aplodontia rufa | reverse complement strand
TCAGAGCTGGGATTGAATGGAGATCTTAAGATGAGCTTACCCAATTAATTGAAAACTAGTTAGTTCGGTTTTCTGAAATCCTTAGTTTTTTATTTTTATACTGGTGTGAGTAATAGAGAAAATGTTAAACCCAAATTAGATGTGGACTCTAGAACTACTGTTTGGATTCTGCTACATTCTAGCTGCACAGCCTTAGTTTTGAGATCTATATTTGTATCTATATCCGGAAAATAGATAGCTCTTGCCTACCTCTCCAGGTCCTTACTGGGATGTCATAGTGTTTATACAACATTTAAACTTAAAAATAATTTATTATTTATAAAGATTTAAGGAACATGATGACACTTTTGTTATTAATTAAGAAGAGAATGATGCCTAGTGTAAAATAAAAGTCTTGTGACTCTAAATCCCTGTAGCATGCATATATGTTATATGCTTTTTTTGCTGAGAGGAGGAGATAGTGCTAATTTATTTACCTTGGCATTTTCTTGTGAATAAATGTCACCCTCTCTATTCAAAAATATGCTTGCTGGCATTTCTTATAAATTGCATTTTTCTCTAGATGCTGAAGTAAGACCAAAGGACATACATATATAGGTTTAGACTATTTTTGATATCTTTATATGATTGTAGTCCTTTTTTGTGTAAAATAGATAGCAAAGCAAGGAGTAGTTTAACATATTTGGCACCCGAATTTCAGAAGCTGCTTTCCTGAGTCTCTGGATTGTGACATCCTCCTGGTCAGCCTACAGTGTTAATCTTATCATGCCCTCTTCTAATTAAAACCCTTCATTGAACCTGGGCATGGTGGTGCACACCTGTACTTCCAGCTATTCTAGAGGCTGAGGCAGAAGGATCACAAATTCAAGACTAGTCTGGGAAATATAGCAGAATCCTGTCTCAACATAAAAAGTAAAAAGAGGTGGGAAACACCCTCTGGGTTGCATCACTACCACTTTTAGAAAACAAAATTCAGTATCATGTGCATTGCATACAGTTCACAATTGGAGCCCTTAATTACTAGAGTCACCCCTGCTTTTTTATAAGTTAGGCTTCATTAATTTTTTCTATTTATTTAAGGAAATATTGCCATTTTATTTATGCCTTTGCAAATGCTATTTTTGCTGCTGGTTGTATTCTTGCTGCCTAACTCTAGTGGAAAATATCTACTTCTCTTCAAGGACAAGTTCAAGAGTCACCCACTGTAGAAGGTGAATTCTATTAAGTACACCTCCTCTATTAAGTACTCTACTCTATTTCTCCTAGGTTTAGAGGTTCCCTGCTTCCTCCCTACCATGATTTACTGTACATACTTCTATTATGGGATTATTATTTTGGACTGCTTGAAGAATTTCTTAAATCTGAAGATGGTATTCAGAGCAGATCTTTTCCTCTAATCAGAGAGAAATAATAGACTCAATAACAGCAAAACAGCAAGTAAGCTGCTTGCACATACAGTCTGTCTACAATCAGGGGAGCAGAGGCACAGTGTGTCAGCACTCCAGGTGGGACCCAGTGTTGTTCAAGCAGGACAGGGACACCTCTTCTGTTAGCACATTCCCACAGCTTCAACAGCAATACCAATGACATACCCACGTGCCATCCTTTGTTAAGTTATTCCATGGTCAAGGCCAGAACCTGAGAACTCTTTCCTTCCTGTGTCTGAGTATAATTGCTGCTTTTATTGGGTTTAAAGTGGGATCCCAGAGATGAGTCACAAGTGCAAGTAGGTAATCCAGGGATTACACACACACACACACACACACACACACACACACACACACACGTTATATGTATCCCTCTAATAAATCAGCCATAGCATTTTTACATCAATTCAAATAATCTCACTTGAATATAACTCAATAATTTTTAATACAATAATATAGAGCATCAATAAGTGTAAATTAGTATGGATTCAAAGACCGTCTTGTCACCATCATGGTAGGGAGGAAGCATGGAGCCTCTAAACCTGTGAGAAACAGAATATGTCAAGTGGTATTTTCTAGAAGGTCCTGACTCTTAAAAAGGAATTTTCCTGGAAACAGATATCAATAAAACCACACATTTTTTAATCTCCAATTGAACTGTATGTATCTTTTAGTTTAGTTCTCAAACTGCATTCTTTTAATGCCACCTCTGATGACAATGCTGATATTCTTGCCAGGGTTTTTTTTTTTTTATTTGATTCAAGACTCAGGTTTCTTTCAAATCCCAGCAGACTAGGGAATGCTTCTGGGAAATCATTGCAGTACATCTAAAGCCTTGCATGACACTCTTGTGAAGAAGGGCAGATGTGATTGGGGTCAAGTGTTCTGCAATCTAGTAAAGTCACCTCAAAATTGAAACACTGGGACAATGCACCCTTTTCCTGACCTCTCAGCTTTTATTCTTCATTTTGGAAAGAAAAAAGTTTTACTGAGAATGAATATATATTTACATGCCTCCCAACTTTCTGTGGTAAAAGTGAAGAACTAAGCGAATCCAATTGTTTAAAATCATGATGGATTTCTACATTAAGCAGTGACAAGACTAAAATGGTTTTATTTTCATGTGAATTATTCAAGTTAAATATCCAAAGTTCACCTCCTTGAGAAGGTACAATGGAGAAAGCCTTGATATAATTTAACACTGAGAATTGAGCTATTCAGAACTCTCCCTTCAGCCACCAGTTACATCTCTAGTTGCCTATATTATAGCTGTGTGTTGCTGCTTCACAAAAGAAAGGTTTTGCACAAAAAGGATTTCTGTAATTGACTTGACCCAAATTAAATGACCCTTAAGCCCTTAGGGCACACTTATGGTCACCCATGGTGGCAAGAAAGTGAGATAATTTCTCTAATTCTATTTTGTAAGGACCAGAATACTGATTCTCTTATTCCTAGATGGAATTATCTTATTTTGTGGATTATCTTATTTTTGTGTTTTCATTGGTATTTTTTTTATGGTTACGCCTTAGACTATTTTCCTCTGTAAGCATTCTTTTGGAGAAATCTCATTTGTTTTTATGATTTAATCACCAACCAATGAAGATGACTACCAAATAGCTTTGGCCACTCAGATGTCCCTCTAGGGTCTGAGTATTAATATTGATTTTCTTGACATCCCCACTTGAATATTTCTCTGAAATCCCAATCTCAGTGTGTTCAAACATGTACTCATATATTTCCTTGATCTCCCAGCGAGCTCTCTCTGCTGGGCTTCCTCTGTCAGGAAATGGGACCAACAGCCAGCTATTTGCCCAACTGGTCATGAAGAAGAGATACCCTTCTTCCACAAGTTCTGTGCCGTTATCAAATCAACCTGTACAGCCTACTTCTTACCTTTCCTGAACCAGTGATTATTTTTCCTGTTTCCCTTTAATATAATGTGTTGATGCTGCTACTGCACAGAAGTTGCTCAGTGAATAAATGAGTCCAAATGAATTGCAATTATTAGTGACTTCAAGATAACTGACAATTTGTAAGTAATTGATTTTCTTTCTTTTTTTTTTATTCCAAGCCTGGATGTTGTTCCCAGGACCTAATTTATGTGCTTTTCTAATTTGGTGTTACTTTAATCCATGATTTTTTGATTTATTGGGAAAATAAAATACCCTTCTAAATGGAGTCTACAGCCTTTTTATTTCCAGGACCTTTATCAAAGTTGGGCATGGGACCAATGCCATCACCCCTAAAACTGGGCTAGGTTTTTTAATACACATCTATTTTCATTTTTTGCAAATACGATTCATATTTTTCTCATTTTTCAAAATTGTTTGAATTGTATAACGTGGAGTATGGCAGATAGTTGTTTTCCAAATTTGTATAATGGTAAGCCATACCCTATCCTAGGATCTAATTTCTATTTAACCTCTTTTTCATTTATAATTACTATCTAGTCAGTAAAGGATAGTTTTACTAAACTGTCAAACTCCCCCAGATGGCAGGAAAGTGTTCCTTTATCTAGTGTAGTTATGTACTCATTACTTATGTAATATGTAATCGACTCTGATAGAATGATTGTAGAATGAGACTATATTTTGCCTTCGTTTGAAACTTCTATCAAAGATTAGAAAATTTTTTTAACTTCTATTGAACTAAATGGGGAACTGGCTATGAAAGGAAAGTCTCTTGCCTTATGTTTACCAATTTATAAAGATTTCTTCATTCAAGGCAGAGGAAAATAAGCAATGTTGACGTAAACAAGTCCATTACAGTCATGATCAGGATAAAGTTGAAAACAGAGTTTTATCAGCTCTTGCATCTAGTAGGTAATAACATAATTTGGGAAGAGCATAAGTCCTAAATTGTTCTTAATGTGATAAAAGACCTTTCTGTATGTCTGATTTTTAAAATTTCAGATTCTCATGGACTGACAGATGGGGTCCCTGTAACTACATCCTCTACTTCACTTTCTCAAAAGTAGTATTTATTAGCATATGTCATTAAATAACTTCTATGAAAAAATAATGAAAACTTCAGAGTACTTTGTAGACATATGATGTTTTTAGTGTTCATTACCTTTTCTTTACATTTTTTCTTGTGACTTTTTTGGTATAAAGTTCAAATATCTGGGATACATTTACCTTTTTTGTCTTGCCTAATTTCATTAAATATTTTCTTTCTCATTTTTAACATATATATATAGTAATTCTTGACATTTTCTTTCTCTTTCTTATTTCATTATTTGGAGCATTTAGTTTTACACCACTAGCACATTTGCAATATTTAATTTCTTTTAGGTAGTTTAAATTTTATGTATATATATATATATTTAGAAATATATTACATATTGGTATATGAATACTTGATGTATTTATATACTAATGTTATATGCTGTTCATTTTTATAACCATTTCTATATATTTTCATATTCATATAGAATACAAATATGCAAAAAGGGAATGTAGTAGGTAAAACTTTGTGAATTTATTTCTTTGTGAGCCCATTCTACCCTATTTTAAATAGAGCATCTGATAAGAATGATATAATGTGGAATATGTTTGAGAAGTGCCATTTATTAGTTGGTCCTATGAATGAATATGTATGTGTCAGGCACTAGAAATGCAGTATAATTTAAAACAACAGAAAAAATTCTTTACTTTCCTGGAAATTATGATTTGGCAGGGAAGACAGTCCAAGAAAATAGCAAAGAAAATTATAAAGTATACTATAAAGTGATACAAGCTGCTGTGGTGTGAAATTCTCCACACGACGGTCCCAGGAATGACACCATAGTTTGAAATGGGTGATCTTGAAATCCTTCTTAGGAAGAGTGATGTTTGGATAGAGATTGGAAGAGGGTGGTGGAGAAAGCTACGGCAACATGTGTGTGCTGTAGTGTTTCCAGAAAAGGAAGGAGCAAGTACAAAGGGCTTGAGTTTGGAAAGCTCTGCAAACTGGCACTGTGGCCAGGATGGTGAGGGCATGGTAGGGGTGGGGCAAGTTGTAGAGCTGAAGAATAGAAGATGGTGGTGTCACATATGGATTGGAGATATTTGTCTCTTTCTCTGAGTCATTGGGGGTTTGGGAGCATGTGTTTAAAATGGGTAATTCTGGCTGCTGAGTAAAAAACTTATGGTAGAGGATGTTAGTAGAAGAAGGGAGACTTCTTTAAAATCCATTTTCAATAATCCAGGCACATGTTAGTAATGGTTGGGACCAGAGGAGTAGTTGGTTAACTAGTGAAAAAAGTTCAGAAATTCTATATATTTTGAAAATAAACAACACTTGTCAATAGATGACAGCGAGAAGAGGAGGAAGAAGGGAAGTAAAAGAGGGAGGGAGAGAGGGATGGAGGCAAGGAGAAAGGGAGAATTGTGCAAACAACTAGTGAAAGAGAGCTAGTGCTCTTAAGGGAGATGAGGAAGACTGTGAGTGGAACAGATTCTATTGGGCATGAGAAAAGAAGATGAATTTTGGGAATGACATATCTGAGTTATGTATTCCACATTTAAGTTGAGATGTTGAGTAGGTGATTGGATAAACCACTCTTGGATTGAGGGATGGGATTTAGGCTGTAGATAAATTTCAACATTTTAAATTCCTGTTAAACTTTGGGAAATATGATACTGTGGCAGCGTAGAATCAATCCTTCTCTGTTGAGGTACCTTTGGGACCTTTATTTATTTATCTGCTGCCTCCCATCCATACCAGAAAACTTTGCATTGCATGACATAAAACAGTTAATTTGTGGACATATGGAAATGTTTACAATAAAAATCAGATAGAAATCAGAGAACACAATCACATGAATATATTCTCCATTGCATGTGCAGAGCAGAGTAGTTTAGTGAACAGGCATTGCAGAGTGTAATTCACTCATCAAAAAATCGTAAGTCATATTACCTTCCTTCTAGGATTATTGTGAGTGTAAAATTTTACATGTTATTTCTATGCATACCTTTCAACACAAATAGACAACCTGTAAATATAAACAGTTTCACAAATTTTGACCTGTTTTTCAAAGTAACAGAATGATATTAAAATGACTTAATAGCATGAGGTGGAAATGATTATGAGTAATGCTATAAAAATATATCCAAGTGCTTTCATTTATAAGTGGTTACAGGTGAGAATGTGTTAATTGTAGAGATGGAATGATGGTTGGTGACAAATTTCTAAAGTAATGTTTTTCTTTTTCATTCTATTTATATATTTAGTTATTTATTTTAAGCTCATTTATTTTAAGTAGGTAATACATGCATATGAAATAAAATTTAAAGTACAGGAAGATATAGTGAGAATTATTTCAGTCATTTCACCCAGCCCTGCAGCTCTCCAGCTCCCTTTCCTTGAGGCACCTATTTCTACCAGAAAAATCTATGATTACTTATCATTGCACACATATGTGAGTGTATCTGCCAAATTTCTTGAAGTGTAATTGCTATATCTAAGAATATATATGCATTTAAAAATTGTTGATTGGTATTGCTAAATTTTTTTCCTCTTGATTTGGCTGTGCTAATTCACAATGTCATCAACAGCAACAGTATGTGAAATTGCCTTTCTCTACAGTCATATCAGAGTACAATTTTTAACCTGATCTTTCTATATGATTGTCAGATGAGGCTAATATTTTATTGATTTTTATTATTTATTACTATTTTTATCATTAAACAACTTTAAGAACTTTTAAAAATAATTGGCGACATGTCAGGAGAATCTGAGTGTCAGAGCTGTGCTGTTGAGATGAAGCCTGATTATCTGCTGTTACAAAAAGGTCATTGTAACAATTGCTAGTAATCAACAAAGAAGAAAATTTATACAGTTGTTATTCTCAGACATAAGTTTTTACTTCCATTTTTTTAGGCATATCTGCAAATGTCAAATTATTCCTAGTCTTTATCATTTCATCAAGAACATTTTAAGATGCTTTTCTCATAAAACATGCACATACATAGAAGAAAGATTTCTGGATGAATAGTGACAAACATAAGTTGACTATTCATGTTGGCTTAAGTAAATATTTGATAGATTTACGTGTCAAATATGTTTCCTTCTAATTCAAGTATCTAAAAACATTTCAAACTTAAAAAAAATTCAGATCATATAAAAGAGATAGTGACCAGATTTAGTAAACTTCATTGAGCATAAATTCTCCACAAAAGATCTTTCATTGTTTTATGGCATTTATGACTTCCCAATGTCAGGTCAGGAGGATTTGTTTCTGAGGTAGGTTCCCAGAATACTTCAAAATTTACTTGTGCAACATGGCTTTGCTGATAAGCTGTTGGATTTGGGAGCAAAATTCCACACAGAAACAGAATGACATTTCCTTGAAAACTTTAAAGTGTACCTGTGCTTCCATAGACTGGGGGAAGGTAGTGTCCTGAGGAAAAATGTTATCTAGTTCAGGTAGATTCTTACTTAAGAGGTGTTAGAAATATCTGTAGTACTTCAATATTTTATACATACGATGTGTTCAAAAAATATAATTGACACTCTGTACCTTTGGGTTCAGGAACTGCAGATTCAACCATGTGAAAAATGAAAATATTTCAAAAAGTTGCATCTCTCCTGAACACATATAAAGGATTTTTAGTCATTATTCCCTGAATAGTATAGTATAACTGCTTACATAGTATTTACATTGTATTATGGTTGAGATGCAAGATGTCCGTCAAAAGCTTATGTGTGAGACAATGCAGGAAGACTCAGAGATGAAATAATTGTATTATGAGAGCCTTAACCTAATCAGGAATTAATCCCCTGATAGAGATTAACCATGTGATAACTGAAGGCAAGTAGGGTGTGGTTGGAAGAGGTGGCTCCCTGTGGGCTTGCTTTTGGGGTATATATTTTGTATCTGATGAGTGGAATCTCTCTCTCTGCTTTTTATGCAGTGCCCTGAGCCACTTTCCTCTACTACACTCTTCCACCATGATGCTATGCCTTACCTTGAGTTCCAAGGAATGGAGGAAAGGAGCTGGCTGTCTATGGACTGAAACCTCTGAAATTGTGAGTCCTAAAATAAGCCTTTCCACCTCTAATTGTTCTTGTCAGGTCTTTTTTGGTCACAGTGGTGAGAAAGCTGACTAAAACATGTTATATTAGGTATTATGAACAATCTTGAAATAATCTAAGTATGTAAAGGATATGAATAGGTTATATACAAATACCATACCAGTTTTTATAAGGGACTTTAATCATCTGTAGAATTTGGTATCTGGGGGTGATAGTGTCCTGGAACCTATTCCCTATGGATACTAAGGGACACATATATTTATTGAATAAATTGAAAGAACAAAATGGAGAAACAAAATAAAGACATATGGAGCACTTTGGACAAGATGCTTAAAACTGCTCTAGCTTTCAATTTTCTTATGTATAAAATGGAGATAATAATAGTACTTACTTATAAGATTATTGTGAGGATTACATTAAATAATTACAGGCAAAATACTCTGTATCTTGCTGAGCACATAGTAAAAGTTCAATTAATATTAACTATTATGATAATGATTTTATTTATACTGATAGCAATGAAGCACTTTCATTAGTGTTTTCATCATAGTATAATGGATAAATAATTTTTATTGGATAATTAAGTGCTTCAATTCAAAGATTTTCTTCAGAGATAGGACCTGAAAATTTTCATTTGCTTTTCCATAATCCTCTAGAGTCTTAGTTAATAGTGGGTGCCAAACTGGCACTTTAGAATATTAAAGTATTAGTCAATAGCTACTACTTTATCCACACTCATATCATTAGTATCTGAAGACGCTACATTATTGAGTTGATTTCACTCAAAACTTACTTGAAACTTATGTACACATTGCCTATGTCAGTGTACTCTTAAATTTCCCAAAATTTTCACTCATCACCCTTTTAGACAATTCTGAAAATACTGAGAATAAAATTTGAGCATACTAAGCAATATAACTACCTGACTATAAATTTATTATAGTTAAACATGGTGTATGGCAACTATAAATCAATCTTTTCATAGGCAAATCCAAATTCCCTTTGCTTCCAAAATTCTCATATGGCCATGCTCTTCAACTCAACCATGTGTTTGGAGGTCAAGGGTACATCATGGGTGAGCTTTTGAGTCAGTAGGGATGCTTATTTCTTATCTTTCAAGAATTTATTTCTCATGTGGTCTGTAATGGTGGCTCTAAAACCGAAATGACAATCTGAGGATGAAGAGTCTGACAAACTCTTTTGGTCAGTCAAGAAGTTACAAAAATAAAAAATGTGTTATATTCTTCAGGAAGTTAATTGAATTTTACAAAAGTTTCAAATGTTTTGTCTCCTTTTTGATGCTTAAATATTTATTATAAAAGGAAATAGTGGTTATTGTAGATGATAGTACTTATGGTAAATCACAAAATAAAAGGTTGGTAACCCCTTTTGTGTCCCTGATACTTTTCTTCTTTTAACTGGTAAAGTGTAAGTTCTATTCTCTCTTAGGATTACTTTTTCCATTCAGGTCTGTAATGACCATCCCTTTCTGGCATAATATTCTATTATAGCCATGCTACATTTATAGTCCTTTATTATTTTAATTCTATTAAATGCTCTTCTTCAGTGAACATACATTGAGCTGTGCTGTCTGCCCTCTATCATCTCTATCTATATATCTATTTATAGCATGCCACTATTGTGATAACTGTGTGTTTGATTACTGCCCAGCACTATATTGCCTTTGATATATTTTCCTAATTGAATGCTTCCATTTCATCATTTCAGTTTTCTTCTATTTTCTACTATCTTGTTCAAACAAAATAAATTATTTTCCAAATATACAGTCGAAAGGTGTTTAGAAAGATAAGAAGCAAATGTCATGATCAGAATTCCAACAATGTTTCATATTCACCTAGAAATGAAACAAAAGCAGGAAATCTAAAGTAATCAAATTAGAATTATATTTTAACTGAACCCTGCAGAAGTACTAAAGAGTTTGAGTTATTTTTCTTAAGAAGAATGAAGCCCACACATCATTGAGCTCTAGATTTGGGGGAAAATTTCTAGCCCACTGCTCTTCGGCACTTGAATTGGCTTAAAGGGAATTGTCTGTTGTGCTCGATGGTTTGGCAGATTCTGGAAGCTGCTGGATGTTCTGGGCTCAATGAAGTAGAACACCATAGGCTAAAACTGATACATGATCTACTTAGTGGAAAAAGAAAAAGGTTTTACCTGGGGACCTATCTTCCCCTCCAACATTGCATCCTGAGTTGTGGCTTAGAATATTTTCACAATACATTCCCAGGTGGAAATGCTTTTCCCATGCTTCTGGTACTATGTATCATACTTTTGTGTGAAGCTAGTACTGCAGATAAACTGATAATTTTAAACAGCTTCTTTTTTTTCTACTAATATTTATTTAAATTTTTCTGAAATATGACTTATAAGTCAGAAAAATATTTCCCAAGTTATTAAGCTAAAAATGAATTAAAGAAGTATATAAAAATACCTTTGACTTTTCTAAAACAGAGTAGTGTGCAAAATGTTTTTGTGTGCACTGTCTTATTTGATAGATAGTGTTCTCATGAAACGGATTCAACCAATGGTGTGGTTCCTAAATTACAGATGAGAAAACCATCATTCTAGGAAATGGCATGTTTATTGACTTGGCTCTCATATATCCCAAATTTTGTTCTCTGACTCCAAGTTTCACATTCTTTCTATGAGAATTCACTACCTCTGATAGTGCATGTTATTTCTTTCCTCTAAAATATGTTCTGTGTATTTTACCTACCCATCTTAATTTGACAATCTAGCTGAAAAAATTATTAGAAAGTCAAACAATCTTAATAATTTTTTGCATAGTGGAGGCATTATAATGTGTTCCTTTTCTTAGATATTAATTTACTTTTTTCCCCAGATATATCTTTCATTATTGATTTATTTGCAGTGCCCAGGGCAAGTACTCTACTACTATGCTACACCCATAGCCCTTTACTCATTGCTTTATTTTTTTTAATTAGTTCTTTTTTGGGTATACATAAGATTATGCAATAGCCTAATTATGAAAGCATGGAGTTTAACTTGTTCTAATTCAGTCTTCAATTTTTCCCCTGCCTCTCACTTTCACTCACTCCATTCTTTTTTACATACATGAAAATAAGATATATATTGACATACTTATAAAAGTTTGTTTAAAGTCCGTTTCAAAAATCCAAAGGTCGAATGTTCTCTCTGATATGTGGCAGTTAACCCAAAATAAGGAAAAGAACAGAGGAAAAGTCAAAGGAGAAGGAAATGGGGGAAGGAGGAATGTGATAGGGAAAGTTCTTGAAAGGAATCAGACTTAACTTTCTCATGTTCATATATGAACATACCATAGTGAATCCCATCAACATGTATATCAACGAAGTCACTAAATTAAGAAAAAAGAATAATAAATAACAGAAAGACCAATAGAGTAAAGGGAAGAGAATGGAGTGAAGGGGAAGGAGGAGAGGAAATGCTGGGGACTGAATTAGAATAATTTATACAGCATGCCTTTATAAATATGTCAATGTTTATATTATAGTCAAATATATCTAACAAGTATGGGGAGAGGGGAAGGGAAAATACTGGGAACTGAGTCAAAATGAGTTATTCGTTCTCTTTCACCTTTTAAATTTCTTTTCTGTGTTTGGAGAAAAACAATGGTTTGTAGAAGTCACCAAGAGAAAATTATCTGATGTAACTGATGGTAATTGCTTGGAATTTTCCATAGTATGTAGAGTATGGTTGGTCATCACATTAGAATCTGTTTTGTGGGGTTCCATCATGCTGTGGAGAAACTGTATGAGAAATAGTATGAAACTACTCAGAATTTCAACCTAAAATGACCCAAGTGGCTTATCTTGGATCCTGATATTTTTCATTTTTAATATGAAAATTAGGATTTGTGATTTCAGTTTCATTTGGTGAAAATCTTCTAGCTTTATTTTGCCTATTCTAGATTTTTTTTCCATCTCTGTTTTTTTTGAGAATTTGAATAATTAAGATGTAAATATCACTTTTATCCAGAAAATCTTTTTGATAAATGTCAGCAATTTCAGGATCATGATTGGTCTTTTGTTTTCTGGTTAACATTGTTACCCTTTGAGCATTTTCTCCACTCCCCAACCCCAAAGCTGGCTTCCCATCCAGTCCCTCAGGGATGTGGCTCCAACTTTTTCCCTAATAGTCGGTGTGATAAAATTTTCTGAGTTCTTGGTCTGACAAGAATTGAAGTATACTAATGGGGATAGTACAATTGAAATGTATTAGATGTACCAAAGTAATGTGAAATGTCAGCAGTTTCACAGCAGCCAATGAAATCCTCAGATACTCTCCAAATTCCCTTAGCTTAGAGATTCCATTTCTGCCCAGGCAAAATTTTTAAAATATTATTTTATTGTGGATATAATGAATATGTAGAAAAATGCATAAAATAAATGACATCGATGTGAAAAATTATATCTAAGTCACTGACTTCTGGATTAAGGAATAGAACATTTCCAGAATCCCAGAAAGTCTCTGTATTACCCATCCCAACTCTGCTGATTTGTCTGTTTTCACTGGCTAGCGTTCCTTCAAATTTTACCTCAGTTAGGCAGTCTGTTTTAGTTGCTGTTAGTTCTCTATCCTGTCTCCCACATGTTTTACATGATAGAAGCTCACAGCTGCTTGCTTAGCTGAAGAACGTGGTCAAGTGGGAATCTTTGCTGAGGAGTTTCTGCTTCCTTTCTGCCTGAAGCCTCATTATTGATGGTAGCCCAAAAGATCAGTTCCCTAACTCAAGGTGGAATGAACTGTGGATGCTCCAGGCTTCGCCTTGAGATCAGACCCACATCAGACCTATGCTGGTCTCTAGCTGAGATCTCACTCTGTGGACTTCTTTCTCTACCCTATCCTGACTCCTTTTCTTCCCTTGCCTTAGTAGTACTCCTCTCATCAAATGAATCACTTGAACAAGAGCCCCTGTCTTGGCACTGATTCTAGGGTGAAGCTAAAGACATATCCTGCATTAGTTTTCTATTGCTGCATAATAAATCATAACAGACTTCATGGCTTAAAGTAACATGTATTTATTACCTCCCAGTTTCTTTGGGTAGAACAGTTTAGGTGTGACTTAAAATCCTCTGCAAGACTGCAATCAAAATGTGGGCTGGGACTGGCTTCTCAACTGAACATAAAGCTTTGGAAGGTTTTGCTCATTCAAGTTGTGGGCAGAATTCCTTGCCTTTCTGTTGTAGGGATGAGAGCTTCATTTTCTCACTGATGGTCATTCATCTGGAAACTTGTAGCCGCTGACCTGGAAATCCTTTCTACATGTAGTCCCCAAGATGGTTATTTCCTTCACAAGAACCAGCAAGTTAGACTCCAGCAAGGCTGGTGCTACAGGCTTTTAAAATATTAATTAATGGGCACATAAAATTTGCATATTTGTGGAATTCCATATGCTATTTTGATACATGTATCACCACTCATTGTCTATTGTTCAAATCAGGGTGAATATAACTATCTCTTTAGACATTTATCATTTCTTTGTGGGGAGAACACTTAAAATCCTTCCAGTTTTTTTGAAATATATAGCACAATATTGTTATCTATAGTCACCCTGCTGGTACTTACATCTTATGCAACGCAATCATGCACACATCATCATGTACCTCCAATTACTTTTGCTGTGCCCTGTTGGTTAAAGGTGAGTCACACGTCAACTACCATTCAAAATGAAAAAGTAATGTAAGAGTGACCATCAGAAGGAAGGGCTCATGGGGCATCTTGAGAGACTATCACATATCCCTAGACAATTTGTACTAGTTTTGTTGGTTTTAAAATGTTACACTCAGGTAATGTTTTGTGTTTGTTTTGTCTGTTTTATGTTTTCCCCTCTTATTCTTCTTCATAGGTGTATTTGAGTTCTAAACATAATTTTTTTTGTATTTTAAAGATTCTTTTGTATTTTTGCATGTGATTGCAATTTACTCATTTTTATTCCTGATTAATATGTGATTTAATAAAAACTAATATATTGTTCATTATATTTTTGGGTATATCGCTAATTTTGATTATTTCCATTTTTTTTCTGCTATTGTAATCTATGCTCTTATGAAGGTAATTATCATGTATCCTGATGCACACAATTTCACTTTCGTGTGGGACAGTATTTCCTCAAACTTTAACAAGCATAAGAATCATTGAATGGGACAGGGAAGAAGACCAATGGAACAGAATAGAAGACCCCGAAACCAATCCTCAAATCTTTAAACATCTGATTTTTGACAAAGGGGGTCAAAATATTACATGGAGATGTGACAGCCTCTTCAATAAATGGTGCTGGACAAACTGGTCCTCCATCTGCAGAAAGTTGAAATTAGACCCATATCTTTCTCCTAGCACAAGAA